>JADLZL010000997.1:0-140855 GCA_015844335.1 Chrysopogon serrulatus
CTCCACTTGTGCACATGTGTTAGCATTTTCAAATAGATTTTGCAAGAGATTGTTAGCACACTAGGTCCCTAATGCATATGCAAAGTCATTGCTCACCTAGTGGCACTAAGATAACCGATATTGCGCGACATTGACCCTCTTAATAGTACGGTTATCAATCCTAAACCCGGCCATCAACTTCTCTACTCGCCTATGGCCGGCAAAATGGAAATGCCCTAACATATACCTTTGCCTCTAGCATTCCATCTTGCTTCTCATCTTCCTTCATCACCAAGTGTGGTACTTGATTATTTGTGGTCACTTCCATCATCTTGATCACCACTCCACCACTTGGCTTGGACCTTCCCTTTCTCTAATGCTACACACTTAGCAATAGGGTTAGTCCTAGGTTTCATCAATTAGCCAAAACTAAACTAGGGCTTTCACATGGCCGCCTCCCGCTTCCCACACCACCACTCCCCCGGGAGGCCACGCCACCGACGATGCCGGAGGGCCGCGTGCGGCCGCCTCGGGCCGCCCGACGCCTCCCGGGGGCAGCCGCGCGACATCACGCCGCCGCCAGGGGCTCGGCCACCGCGTGCTCGGGCGCCGGGGGGGGTCGGAAGCCCACATGCCGCGCTGCCGGGGCCACCTTCGCCTGCTGGCGCTACCGCCCGCCGTGCAGTGGATCCGATCCGGGCTTGCCGGGGAGCCACCGGGGGGCGGAGGGGTGGAGGTCGGCCTCAGCGCACCTGAGCAGAGAGAGAGGGAGACAGAGAAGAGAGGGAGGTAATGACGGCTGAGGAGAGGGAGGAGTGATTTAGGGTTTGAGTGCCTCGGATATATATACTAGCCATCTATTAATCGAGGCGGTTTTCTTATGAAAACCGCCTCGGTTAATCGTCTATTAACCGAGGCGGTTGTCTTAGAAAAAACCGCCACGTTAATTGATTAACCGAGACGGTTGTCTTAGAGCAACCGCCTCGGTTAATAGACGACAACCGAGGCGGTTCTCGCGCTGGGCATTGCCTCGGTTGAATCGATAACCGAGGCGGTTTTTTGCTAAAACCGCCTCCCGAGCCCAATTTTAAAGTGCCTTGCAAAATCTTTTGTGTAGTAGTGACTGCGACATGGCGCACCGCGACATCCCGTACTCGGCCTCGATCTGCGCCGGCGCCGCTGGCACCTCCTCGCACCGCCGCCAAGACCGCACGGTCCGTGATCTCCGTGTCGAGCATGGTCGTGCACATGTCGTGGCACAAGCGCGCGCTGCTTCGAGGAAGCGGAGGCGAACACGGCCGACGCGCAAAGACGTCTCCACGGTATGCGTCTCTCAGAACCGGCCGGGCTGCAGTACTAGCTCGTTAGCACCGGTTGTGCGTGCCACCGATGCGCCTTTAGTGTGTCGTATGTGCGACCGGCTCATCACCGGCATTTGCATGGTATATAAAGACCCCGGCCCAAATTCGGCAATGGTGAGATGAATATATATACTATACTTCGAGAGAAACTTGGGAGGTGGGTTTGCCCCGAGAGGATTGTAAGGTATCGCCATTGGCAAGCAGTATAAGTATGTCCGGGGCCGAGGCTCGTAGGTGATTTAGCGGGGGCGACACGCTGAAGCAGGCTTCGACGGGCGCGGGCCAAGCTCATCCCGACGCCGAGCGGGCGTGACAAAGATACTGACCGACACGTTCTCGCGATAGTATCTCCGCGAGGACGCGCTGGCCGACCAACTTGTTTGGCGACGGCGCTCACTGTGACATACCGATGAACTCGAGCGCATCACGGTGCCGAGAGGGTCAAGACGCCTCGGCCACGACTCACAAGTATGAGCTCGGGGAAGTCTATGCTCGGGAGGAGGAGACACCCCGCTGCAGCAAAGCCACCACATGCCACCGTGGCATCCATGTGCTACTATGGTACGGCCACGTCGAGAAGTCGACGATGATATGGCGTAATTTTGGACCGTTGGTATGCGACGGTAATAGATTAAGGATCTAGATAATGATTTTTAGTTAAGGACTTAGATGAGAACTCTCTAAAAGTTTGAGGACCCACGGTGTCTTTTACTCCGCGATTAATAACCAATGATACCCACTGGGCTCGCTCAAGTCGAAGTCCATCAAAGTGGCCCACACAGCCCATATACCCTTCCGTAACGTCCTCCCGGGGAATCCGTCCGTCTAAATAGAATCCCAGTGCCCACAGAAACACACGCCACGTTCAGGGGCATTTCCGTAACTATAACCAACAAAACCCTAGACGCGCGGCGCGCAGCCGACCCGGTCGCTCGCGTTCCCGGTCTGAACGGAGGCGGCCGTATAAATGCCTTCTCCTCCCGCCCCACCCGGCGGTTACCTTCGCCACCACATCGACGCCAGCGAGCCAAGGACGCAACCGCCGGCGCCCGGCCCCCAACTGCCGTGCAGGTAACCGGCCGCTCCCGCTTCACGACTAGCAACCGCGCGCGTCAATTGTATATCTCGCCTTCGACTTGCGCTCGCGCTACAGCAGTTGCCGCGCTGCGCTCTCGCGTCCCGCCGGATCTGAGTGGGCTCGCTCGCATTGTGCTGTGCTGTGTGTGCAGCGAGAGGGAAGCGAGGGGAAGATGGACCGGTACCAGAGAGTGGAGAAGCCGAGGGAGGAGGCGCCCATCAAGGAGAACGAAATCCGCATCACCACGCAGGGGAGGATGCGCAACTACATCACCTACGCCACCGCCTTGCTCCAGGTATCCCTACTAGCTCGCTCGCTCTTTCAGCAATTTGAAATCTCTACTTAATGCCAAGTTTGTTACCATTAGTAGTAGTACGTTGTCGGCGTGGTCGGTGATGTCTGGGTCGTTTAGGGGAGGGACTGAAAAGTAAGCGGAATGATTGGCCCCGTACGAGTTGTTGTGACATGCACTAAAGCATCTCTATCTCTTTTTTTATTTGGTACTACTAGAATTGTGAAAGGCGAAAAGCACCTATGTACTAGAAGCCAGAAGGTGACCTGACTTCCAACTTTAATGTTGTTGTGTTAGATATGTCTTTAATGTTGTCGTGTTAGTTGTTTTGTGATTTTAAGAAACACAACATGTTGATTTTTCATGTCCTGCTCATGGCATGCAATCTCATTCATTATAATGTAATTGCCAGTTGGTTTCTCGAGTATTTTTGTCTGATTTAAGTAATTTTTGCTCTCAATCTCTGCAACATAGGCAAGGGTAAGAACTTTTGATGTGCCCACGAAAACCCAAAGCATGTTATGCTAAAGAATACCAGATTTATTAGTCCAGATTTTGGCTGACATATATGGTGACAAATAAAAGCGCATGATGTCTGTGATGTGATGCACCACTGAAAAAGGCAATGTTTGATCTCTCTCCTGCTTTAGTTGTCACAGTTTGGTACTTGGCATGCTGTTTTTTTGTTGATGTGGCAATACTATTATCGTGAACATGTTTCCATTTTTGTCATATAGTCCATGTGTGTCTCCTTTAGAAAATTAGGACCCCCAATGCCCATTGATCATGTCTCCTTTAGTTGCCTATAGTTGCCATTGTGGGGCAAATTGGAACAGTTAAATGCCTTGCAGTGGCGGACGCAGGAATTCAGAATTGGGTGTACAGAATTTTTTTAGAAAGACGGCAAAAGTTTTGCTAGATTTTTATTAGACGAATAAAGAGAAACAAAAGGTTTTTACATATACAAAATTATTAAAAAATAAAAGAAAGGGAGACAAAGCTCACCACAACAGACATACACATGCATAATAAAGTCATAGTTGCATGTATATAAGATAAAGGCTCATAAAAATTAGAATCACAACATAGTATAATATAATACATGTTTGAATTATCTACTAATTATAATAAAGGAACAACATAATTTTATCTGACAAGACCGCTTTTCTAATCGAGAGATGATGTCTTTCATCAGCAACATGTATGAAAAATTGCTTCTCAATAAATGATAGACGCTTCAAGTCCATGATTGAGAAGTCTTTTGAATAAAACTAATAAGCAAGTTTTATTAAGTTTGTTGATAGTCAAATGTGATATTGTGTGAGCTAATAATTTTGAAGAATTTTATTGGTGTGTGGTGCCAGCGAGCGGGTGTGTCTCCATGACTTGTGTGTCCTTTTGGGCTAGTATAGGCCAGCCCAGCTAGATACAAGACAGTAACGAGCTTTGAGGAGACAAAAACATAGGCTTTTACTCTTATTTGGATCAAATATACACATTGTAGCCTATATATATGTATACCTATATGTATATACATACTAGCTATAAGTGTTTGGTCAAAATTATTGGGTGTACATATGTACACCCATGTCCATATGCTGCGTCCGCCAGTGATGCCTTGTAGAGACTTCTGTTTCTAAATTTGTGAGAAATTTGTCAGATACTTATATCTATTCCTGGCCATTTTCTGAAATGATATCTTCTTGTTCAAGTTTTTTTGTGCTTTAAAATTTCAAGATGTGTAACAGTGTCTGTAATATCTTCATTCTTTACATGGCCAAATTTTACGCGATACTTCTGCTTTTCTGCAATATAATTTGTGTTGTGTGCCTGATATGTTGCACCATATTATATTTCTTGAAGGACAAAGGTTCTGATGAGGTTGTATTCAAGGCCATGGGAAGGGCAATCAACAAAACTGTCATGATTGCAGAATTGATCAAGGTACTCCTGATGGCTCTGGTGCTTGCTAATGTTACCGGTGACTTGATTGCTGATTCTAGTTGTTACTATTATTCCTGTGAAGAGGAGGATTGTTGGTCTCCATCAGAATACCACCACTGGATCTACTGATATTACTGATATGTGGGAGCCATTGGAGGAAGGCCTACTTCCGTAAGTGACTTGTTTCTATTTCAGGATAGAGCTATATCTGCACAGGAACTCTTAATTTTTGGAGTTTAAGATAAGATTATATCTCTCTGCAGGCTTGAGACAACAAGACATGTCTCTATGATCACTATAACTCTTTCGAAGAAGGAGCTGGACACATCGTCTATCGGGTATGCATATTGCACTCTTTTGTCAACTGCATTTAATGATTTTCTTTGCCGGTATGTTTTAACCAATTTCTATGGTTGCATACATCATGAACTCACATTATATTGCATCGAGTAATATAATCTAATAAGGTATAGATTTGAGAAATCTTTAGAAATATTCTTTGATCATCAATTACTCTTACAATATGTCATGATTTGCTTCAAAATCAATTTGGATTAAATTATATGTATAATGTGATTCTATTAATACAGAAACATTCTTTGATCATCAATTACTCTTACAATATGTTATGATTTGCTTTGAAATCAATTTGGATTAAATTATATGTATAATGTGATTCTATTAATGCAACTTTTATATATCATATCATTTGAGTAAGTGTTGGTCAAAATCTATGGAAGTTTGATTTGTTTGAATCATAATGCCCCTTATATTTTCAAATGGAGGGAGTAGTTCAGGATGCCTGCTGGCTTATCATCAGTTGAATTAATTGTTTGGGCAGATATCAATCTCCTTTACCCGCTGATGAAGTGAAGCCTTTGGTTGAATATGATAATGATGATGAAGGTATTGTGCGAGATTCACTAATGTTAATTATTCTTAACTTTTTAATAATTCTGGATGGCCTTATAAACCATTTAATTGATTGTAGATGCGCACTCACCTGGTGGCCGAGGAAGGGGTCGCGGTGGTCGAGGCCGTGGGCGTGGCAGGGGTAGGGGAAGAGGTGGACGTGGTGAGGCTGAAATACTGAATGCTGCTGAGTAAACCATGAATTCTTCATGCAATTGTTCCTTACATATTAAGTTTCAGGAAATGGGTACAATGACTACGCTGATGCCGGGTTGGGAAGATGATCACGCCCCTGCATATATGGGCAATGGATATCCCCGTGGAAGAGGTCGTGGTTTCAGGGGCCGTGGCAGGAGAGGCGGCTACAATGGCCAGTCGGATTACCAACAGGATGGAGGCTATTATGAGGAGGCACCTGTTGCTCCAGCCCGAGGTGGGTAACCTCACATTCATTGTTTAATACTCTCTTCATCCTAAATTGTAGATCTTTTTGGCTTTTCTAGTATATACGTAGTTTTTATTATGTATCTAGACCTTGTTACCAGTGTATATCCAAGGACCAAGGTATGTATGTACTATATTTTGAGACGGAGGAAGTAGCTTGTACGCAAATAATGCCCCTTGCTAATCTAGTGCAATTGGTAACCAGGTCGAGGTCGTGGTCGTGGGAGAGGCCCATCCAGAGGTAGAGGACGTGGTGGCAATGCAAACGGCGTGATGCATGCTGCTGCGGCCGGTGCATAAGCTGTTTGTTACCAGTCCGGGACTGGTTTGTTGGATGCCTGCTCCAAATATGAAAATGTATCATCTGTTGTTGTCAGTTAACGTTATATACTTGGTATAAGATTGACATTCTGTGTCGGAATGCAGCCAGGTTTTGATATTTGACTAGGTCTGTAGGGTAGCGTCTTTACAATGCTTCCTCCTTCCCAGTAGATGTCTTAAACTAATTGTAGTTTCGTAAAGGTTTAGAGCAGGGCATTCTTTCTATTTTTTTAATATAAAGACGAAGTCTTGTTCCCTGTTCAAATGTGCACGTTTTTTTGTATGTGCTGTTTTTGCAATGCTAGTTCGATTTAAAAGTTTGTGGCAGTTGCATTGTCAATGACCAGACCTTCTCTCTATGTAAGTGTCGCCTACGAAATCTAAGTTCATTTCACAGTACAGAGTCACAAATCTCGTGATCTACCTATGGGACCTGAGACAAGGCTTGAGTAACTCAATCTCAATCCTTAAATAATTAGAGGGAAGCAAGGATTAGTTTAGCATGACAAACTCGGTGGTCCCAAATTTCCAATTGCCTAACATGTTATCCAGAAGATATAATTCTCTAATGTGTTGAAGAGTTGAAAGGGGTAAGGCGCTTTGCGACTCCTTTTCTAAGCACCCAAAGAGTAATTTTATAGCAAAAATCATTCTACTAGCTCTCTCATTCAACCTTCTCGAGAACAATGTTGCAGTGTTGCTGATGCTGAAAGCATTGTAACCAAGGCCATCAGGGATGGGTTGATGCCACCATTTGATCATGCCAACAGTCGGACGGTGTCAATGAGACCGGTGATGCCTACTCTACAAATGAGCCACATATAGCTTTTAACTCCCGGTTCGCATTTTGCTTGAATATGGACAATGAGGCGGTTAAGGCTCTAAAATTCCCTCCAAACTCTCACAAGGAGAGTGAATGCGTTGAGAAGAGGGGCGAGAGGCTCCAGCAGGAGGAAGAACTAGCAAGGCACATGGCTGAGGACGACGATGATGACTCAGTGTAGTTGATTAAGTTTGGCTAGAACTTTGGCTTTCCTAGTCTAGTTACAGAGTGGGCTGAAATTTGAAAGCTTTTGGTGTTATTTTGCTACATTTTTTTTATCACTTCAAAATTCAAATAGCATAGAAAGTACATTACATTTTTTTTCTCAGATTGTATCCAAGGAAATTTGAGCCTCCTGTTGCCCTTTTTGTTGCCACTTGCTGGTACGTTTTTGGGCTATGTACATAATATACTGCTCCGCACCAATGCAAACAAGAATCTGGAACCGGTAGTCTAGAGCGTGATTGGTTAGCCCAGTCGATGGGTCGATCAGAAACGAGATGGCCAGATACATTTTGGCTGGACGGGCTGGTTCCTCAAATTGACTTACTAGTAGTGAGCAGAATAGATTCATGATAGACCATATCTCAAACCAAACAACACGATAGACTTGGACGTAGGTTCGGATGGTCCGGAGACCATCCCATGCTGCAAACCAAATGTACCACTAGTGGACCTCTTATGGGTGTGTTTGGGTTAAAAAATAAGGTGGTCTATCTTCTTTTTACTCCTTACTTTTTTTTATTTGGTTTGTGAAATGGAATGAGTTGATCCATCATCAGCTTATTCCTCAAAGACTAATAATTAGGATATGAATAGATTTATTCTACATAATTCATAGGATGAACTCATGATGTATCACCTTATGAAGCATGAGCGAGGTAACTCCACAATGTAAACACACCATAGCTATTCTGTTACCCTTTGTTGCCAGTACATGTTTCAGTTTCGCAGCAACACAAACAAGAATATGAACTAGTGATTTCGTGCAGTGTGTACGTGTGTTTAGAATGACAAAACTTAGTAACTTTTTATTGAACAATTGGGGATGTAGCTCAGATGGTAGAGCGCTCGCTTAGCATGCGAGAGGTACGGGGATCGATACCCCGCATCTCCAGTTTCTCCAATTTTTTTTAAGTTCATCCATTTCTTATATTGTTTTTTCTCCCTTCTGCTTTTTTTGCTTTTTGAGTTCATCCATTTTTATAGCCTTCTGCTTGTGTTTTTTGTTTCTTTTTAAGTTCACCCATTTTTTATATTGCTTGTGTTTTCTTTTTTAAGTTCATCCACTTTTATATTGTTTTGTTCTCACTTCTGCTTGTGTTTTTTTTGGTTTTTAAGTTCATTTCCAAATTCTTTGTTTCTTTTGAACCTTTTTCTTTTTGTATATTTATTTCTCTTTTTTTTGTTTAGTAAGAAGAAGATAGTAGTTCATTCCTTGTATGTATTTTTTTTTTTTTTTAATACCTAATACAAATATTATTAAACAAAATCCCTTAATATTTTTTTATATATTTGTTTTTTCTCTCCTGCTCGTCTAAAGTTCATTTCCAAATTGTTTATTTCTTTTTGAACCTTATTCTCTCCTGCTCGTCTAAAGTTCATTTCCAAATTGTATATTTCTTTTGAACCTTATTCCTTGTCTGTATGAAGAAGATACAAATATTATTAAACGACATCCCCTTAACTTAGAATTGTATTCTTCTAAATCTGGAATTGTATTCTCTGATTTTTTTTTTTTTGAAAATATATTCAAGTGGAATCTGGTTAGAAAGATTCATTGTAGTAGTGCAATCGAAATTTAATTTATACATTCAACGGCGTTTAAAATCTTCAAAGGGTGTATCAGCAAATCTAGCTTCACCTTTGAACTGCAGACCCATCATCCATACTAAGGGCGATCGAAGAGGTGCTGCATTCCCGCCAGTCCGACCATATATCGCATACACACCCAAATATTCCCACATCTCAATCTATCTCATCATTAGTCATTTCAACAAAGAATCAATCTTGGTTCTTTAAAAAAAAAAAAAAGCATCAATTCCAACCACAACAGCAGCATATACCTGAAACTGCTCATTGTAAACAAGAAATAAAGAAAAGAGTTTCCTTAGCAATATTCACAGGCACACAAATTCGAAAATAGCTGCATCAACATAATAGAATCATCAGCTGGCGCAAACCCTTCATATCCAGGAAATATGCGGGAATTACATCTTCAAAGAGAAACAAAACCATTTGCCTCAAAAAACATGACATGCAAATCAGCTCCATGTCCATGTCAGAGGGGTAGCAGTAGAACAGGACAAGGTATGAATTCAGCGAGCAAATTCCCATCGACATGCTTCGAGTGGATTGCCTCCATGCTTAGCACAACAAGGTCTAAGTCCCATTCGTCAGCGACTTCCCGATGATAGCTGTTGGTTTATTGCCTTCCCCAAGGCGCTCCATCAATCTAAACTCAGAAAATCCGCCTGCATAGAAGCAATGAGCCAATGAATATCAGCATTGCGGTAAGAAACAACACAAAAGGTGGTGTTGATGAGTCAAATGGCACCAGAAACCTTCTGAGAGATGCCATCTAATGCTTGACATTTGAGTATCATGCTCTGGGACAGACTCCTTTGGTTTATCATCAATAACTACAGTTAACATTTTTAGAAATTAGAAATAATCTCTAAGGAAGAATAAATGTGAAATACATGAAGCACATATAAAATAACATTTCGGACTGAGAACGCATTACCAACTACAGTAATGTCTGCTCCATACTTCTTTGCTAGAGAAGCAGTTGTTGCTGCAGCCTGTTGTGTCATACAAACCGTTATGGGCAAAGCAACTATTTACCAGTGATGGAAGAGTAAGTTGTGGATATAGGACATTATTGAAATAAAAAGTCCTCAAAAAAAGGAAAAAGGTTTGAGCAGCCAACATATAAATCAGAAATGGATAGAGAGCTAGAGTCAAACTTCCATGATGTTCCATATTAAAGGATGCAAATAAATTATAAGAAATAATAGGAAGTATCTTGGAGCAGTGTCTACATTAAGAAGTTGCAATTATGTATCTCATACATATTCTTTACAAACTCCTTACAATCTTTTTTTAGAACACTATTCGCCAGTTTAAGGATTTTGAAGATAGAGACGAACCTGTCTTGTGCCCTCAGAAAGGTAAGGGTTGCGATCAAGGACTGGAAGCAGAACATGTTTAACTTGTGAGAGGGCATCAACAGCCAAAGCACTTCCAGATTCATTCACTTCTGCCCTCACTGATAATATCCAAACAGAAAAAAAGTACTAAGCAGTAGTATCTTTGGATTGATGAATGATTCACAGTATCAAGTAAAATATCATTATAATAGGCTCACTTTTCAGTTCCTAAACTCGGTTCAAGCCACACTGATCTCATAACTGGAAAGGAGATCATTGTGGTAAATTTTTCATATTATACTACTGACATTTTTAGCCACTACTACAATGGTCTCCTTGAATGCAACTCAGCAGCACTTATTCATGCAACAATAAATTTGACTTATGGAATTTCTGTCATCGAATTAGGTCGGATTTCCTAAAGAATCGAGTACGATGAAGTAGAGGAGCAAAAATGACAATCATAACTCTATATTCATCTAGGGACTACAGGAGCATGATCCTACAACTGGAGATGAAGTCTATGCTCAGTGGAACTTGGACTAAACAAGAACAGTTAAAAAAGTAAGGGCCTGTTTGGTTGACGCCTAACTAAGCCACAAGTAAGGTTTGGCAAAGTGTGGCAGCCACAAAAGGTGTAGCCAACAAATCTGGCGCCACACTTGTGGCAAAGATTGGCATCAAAATGAGTCTATGATATGTGGGGCATATGGCTAAGAAAGTTCGGCACACCATAGTTGTAGCATGGCATGAACCAAACATATGTCTAAGAAACTGCGGTATGCGAATTTGAAGCGGGGCAAGTTCTGGTCCCTAATTTCACAGAAATACAACTAAAATATGCTTAGCTATCTGGGAGCTACAAGCCTACAACTTCTGTACACAGAACTACAGTTACTTTGTGCCATCAAATTCACAGACCTATGACATTTTGTGTGGACTGTGGACCCTTTTATTAAGTATCAGCCACACAAGTTAAGTGGGCACAAATAGTTTTAGGATTGTAACATTGATCTCAGAAAGTTGCAGTTCCTAAGTTCTGGCATTTTCGTATACATCCGGCATGATCAAGAGCCGCGAGGCCTAGATAGATCCTACACTAAAGCGGGTCTCACGCACGCGCACCGAGCAGGAGCGAAAAGTGCCGAGCTTACAAGAGTACTAAGGCAAGGAGTCAAGACGAACAGGGATTACCTCCGTGACGGGCTCCTCGGCGCCGGCTCGCAGCGGTGAGCGAGACCCTTCTCTTGACCGGCGAGAAGGCGACGAGCTCCGGCGCGGGGCTCGCGCAGACGCGGGAGGCCGGCGCGGGAAGTATCGAGCTGGCAAAGGCCATGGTGGTCGGTCGGGCGGTTTCGATTGGGCTAACCTTGGATGGAGGTGGATGTGGCGGCGCGGCGGCGGCGAGGAAAGGCTGGCAACTTCTGGAACGGCGTGGAGACTGGAGAGGGCAGAGGCGAGGCCGAGAGGGTCCGTGGAAACGACGGCCGACGGGGGACGGGCGGAAGGACAGGTGGAGGTGGAGGTGGTGGCCGTATACCGGGGAGCCGGACGGGCCCACGCAGGCTGGGTGTGGATGGATAAGTTTTCCTAGAGTTACTCTATTTTTTTCTTCTGTTCTTCCTTGTAATCTCTTTCCACGTGCTCGGTCTCACTTACAGTATGTACAAATTTTCTTGTTGCGCTACTTAAAAAAAGTTATAAACCTTTTGTTTGGATCTAAATTGCTGGCAACAAATAGCTAAAATAGCTTACGCCCTTTGTAAGACGTTTTAGTTTTTATATTATCTACATAAATAGAAAAGGCAATGTATTTAGAAAATTCAAAACATCTTATAATTTTAAGCAGTAGTATAGTATTTTTAAAAATTCCAAAATATATATTTAGTGAAAATATTTTTTTTTGATGTTGAAGGATCCTCTTATGTCTTCCGTGGCCGGGAGAAAAAAAAAACATATAGGGCCATACTTACTAAAATCAACTTGAGACTATTTGGTTGGTTGAAAAAAGGCCTCTTAGTCTGACTCAAAAAAAACATAGGTATTAGCCATTTTTTAGCGCTAGGCTAGAGCCAGCCTCGCATGAGTTCGCCTTACTACTCGGTTGTGACACGCCTCCGTGTTCCTCGCCTGTCAGTGCTCCTCTGCATGGTGAGCTCTCGATCGGCTCGTCGCCTTCTTGAGGCTCGGAATGAACTTCGGTGGTTCCCGGTGTGTCATTGTGGCGAGAACCTTCTAAATTATATGGCCCTGGCTTAGCGACCTTGTCCCTAAGACTTCGGTCAACCATGCTTGAGCACCACATAACCTAGAATGTTAAAGTGGGTGAACCCCAGATAAACCACGTTTCTCGGGATCGATACTACGAGGAGACATCACGGTATTACAACGGTTTTCATACAAAATACCAGAGTAGCGGAAGACTACAATAACTTAATTTACAAACTTTTTACAAAACTTATACAAACCGGAGTGTTATTATTACAAACCGGCGGAAGTATCATGTATTTTCTCTTTTGCCTCTATGTTGTTAAAAGTATGCTTATGTTAAGTTTAAAAGATTTTACCTCGATCCGTAGGTCGATCATGCATCATATTTAATTCACATGTTTAAAAATTTAATTCCGAAACAAAGTGATTGGGCTAAGTAAAAATCAATCCTATTCTTTTGCGACTTTAAGGTTCTCAATCTTATAGATTCTATCTTTGCTTTTCTGAGGATGGCGTACCAAGCGGACTCCTCGCAAGAAGACCGGTCCTAGGGGTGTGCCACGTCACCAGATGGCACCACGTCATAGCGATCTTTGAAGCCGTCCGCGTAGCCGAATCTTGAGGAAGAAGAAAACCCTGTGGCGAGAACCTTCTAAATTATATGGCCAAGCACCGACCTTGTCCCTAAGACTTCAGTCAACCATGCTTGAGCACCACATAACCTAGAATGTTTCGTCGGTGAACCCAGATAAACCACGTTTCCTCGAGGATCGATACTTACAGGGACATCACTGATATTACAACGGTTTTCATACAAAATACCGAGTAGCGGAAGACTTAAAATAACTTAATTTACAAACTTTTTACAAAACTTATACAAACCAAGTGTTATTATTACAAACCGGCGGAAGTATCATTATGTAACTTTATTACAAACCACACAACAAAAGTTGCCCCCCCCCGTGAGGCCACTCAATTCACTCCCTCATCGGTCACTTCTTCGATAACCGTCATGCAACAAGGCCGTAGCACTCTTGTCCATGCGGTTCACCCGCAAATGGGGTTGAACAAACCCCGAGTACAAAAAGTACTCATAAGACTTACCCGACCAAAATTGGGGAGAAGACTCGTGAATGCCGGCTAATAGGAATCAAGGTGAGGCTTTAGTAAAGATTAAAAGACACCCTTTTACGAAAAGAGACTAAGTCGGGTCCTTACTTTAACAATCACTTGTCAAACACATGCCGGATTCAAAAACTCTCATTCTCACACTTTCATTATTACTACGATGCGGGACTCGGATCACGGCTCCCATATCGTGGAGCACACGACGATTGAATCGCTTTATATACCCAAATTGGGGCTTCTAGCCACACGATGTATGCACGGGACTCAATATCTTACATACATCAACTCAACGCTTTTAGATTTCTCCATACTAGAACGGGTGTACAGTACACCACCTCACTATGGACGCCGCCATTTCGGCGGTGCGCATCGTAGGATGGGTACACGCTACTATCCATTTTAGTAACGAATAGTCCAAGTGGAGCTTACCGCCATTAGCATGCGACTAGTACTATCCAATAACCTCATGATCCCAGGGCCAAACAACGGACGGTCCTTAACCGACACAAGTGGACGACACTACATCAGGGCAATAGCCCCTCCTGATGCAAGTCACTCCACCGACGTCTCGAGTTACTCATCATCATGTTCTTGTGGTATACCATTGGCCCGTGGGAACAAGGGTAGGCGACAAGCAACATCGAGTTTTCGTAAATTCCCTTCGAGGGAGTATTGTTATCACACCTTTGAAAACAGTTTATCAAAGCCTACACTAGTAGCAGGGCTAAGCGTAACTAAGCATTTGAGGAAATCAAAGCGAGGTGTGCAGGGTAATGTAACAAGGAATACGATAAATGCATCAAAAGTGGGATAGCACACAACTCCTACACCTAATGCATTATATCATCACATGAAATCATAAAAACTTTTTCAAAATACAAGGATGGGTTTGGATGAATCCGGGGCTTGCCTTGGGGCTCGATGAAATGAGGATCGGCTACCCAATCACAAGATCAGATCCAACCTCTTCGAAGCTGGAGACGGCTCGACTTCCTCCTCGGACCCGCAGCTAGTACACGATAAAGATGCATGATTACAATGCAATAAACAAAAGAGCATGCGATAATGATGCAACGATTATTAGTCGATCTTGAGTACAACTTTCCTTCACGGTACCCTTGCACTAAGAAGGTATAACTAAGCGTCGACGACGACGGAACAACGATACGCAATCAACATGAAATGCCGAAGGTCATTAGGGTTAATGACCTAGGGTCATCGTTTTCAATCCCAAAATCAAGCAACCTAATGGTCATTAGAGGTGATTACTAATTTATTGACCATTTTCACAGTCGTTTGAAAGCCGCTAATTAACTCGCTAATTAAAGATTAATTAAACCCTAATTAATCAAAAGAATTAACTAATTAAACATTAATTAAAAGGGATTAGTTAGGCAATACAAAATTTAATCAAAACTTAAGCAAACTTCATAATTAAGATCATTATCACCTAATTAGCACACAAAACAAATTTCATAATTTTTGGACTTATATTTTAATTATTAAAAATCATGGAAGTTGCATTTATTAATTTAAGGAGCAAATTATCATACAGTTAAAACTTATTGGAAAAACATGGTTAGTATTTTTTCCTGGACAGAGCATATTGCAAGGAACACATACATATTTTGCCATATTTTAATATGCTTAAAAATAAATTGTAGCAAAAGATGAAAAACAATATTTAAAAAACAAAAAGAAAAACAAAAACAAAACTTTCCCTACACGCTGGGCCACTGTGCGGCCCAGGAAGGCCCGCTTGCAGCGGCGGCCTGCGGCGACTGCCGACCTGCGCGTCGGGCAAAGCTCCCCTCCCTCTCTCTCTCACCGACGGGCGGGCGGGATGTCGCCCCGTCTCCTCCTCCCCTTTCTCTCGGCGAACAAGGCGACGGCGGCGACTAATCTGATGTGGGCGCCAAAGACAACACCTCGACAAAACCAATCACTACTGGACGAACTCCTCTCATCACCCAGCGTTGAACGAGCTACTATATCGAACATAGCCGACCATTGGGCTGGCGCTCACCGAGGGTACCGGCGGCTTTCGGCGGGGCGGCGGACCTGACCGAGCTCAGCGGGCCTCTCCGTCCGAAACCAAACAGACCAGCGTGTTTCAAGACACCGTGGCGGACTCGGACGCGATGCGATCGCGACACGAGCGGCGACGGATCGTTATAGCAATGCGCGGCTGGTCAGCGGCCAAGATGGCGACTCCACCGACGCCGCTCGTGCTCCTGGTCAACTCACGGCGACTCAAACACAACCGACGACACCGGGAAAGCGCCAGGAGCTCACGTGACTTGAAAACAAAGGAGCTACGGCGTGGAGTGGGTGGAGCGTGGTCGACGGCCAAGTGACGCTGGGGGCCGGCCGGTGGGACGGAGGCGGGAAGACAGCAATTTGCGCAACTCCGGCTAATAGAGATTGCGATTGGTGGTTCGTGGGACGCTGGGCGAGGAAGCTAGCGGAGCTGTGTGCAGGATGTAGGCTTGATCGTGGAATGAGGAAGGCGAATTTTGGTGAACGAGAGGTGTCGACGGCGGCGGCAGTAAAGGAGAAGCTTGGCGACCACGCTTTGTTGAATTTTTATAGGGCAAAGCATCGATTCGGACGGTGGACGGGGTGTTCGCGGCCATTTTGAGCTGAGGTTGGCGGCGCGGAAAGAGCGGGAAAGCACGTGAGAACGGGCTCGGCAGTCGTCGGGCCGGCCGGCCGGCATGGGCACCGGGGTAGCATGCACCCTGCGGCTTGTCAGCGGGACACCTCATTTTTCCATTTTGCAAATTACTTTTTGAAATTTGTCTTGTACACAAAAATATCCCAAAATACAGTTGGCTCAAAATTTTGTGCTCTACAACTTTCATTAAAGGAGTTTGGTCAGATTCAAACTGGTTTTGAATTTGAACTTCAAATTTGAAAAGAGGGTAAAACCCTACCTGTTGGGAATTCAAAATTACTTTTAAATTTTGAATAAAAAGATGAAAATCTCAAAAATAAAAGTTGTTCCATTTCTCAAGGGCTACAACTTTTATTTAGGAAGTTTTTCATGAAACCAAATAATTTTTAATTGTAGTTTAAAACTCAAAAGGAACATTTCCCAATTCAAATAACCTTTGAAATTAATTCAAATTTTGTTCAAAAACTTGAAAAACTTTATATACCAAAGTTGTAGAGCTCAAAGGGATACACAAACTGTATTTTGGAAGTTTTCCCAAATTTGGAATATTTTTGAGATGAAATTGTAAAAAGGGGGCAAAAACACATTGAAAATCTCCCTTTTGCAAAGTTTTTTCAAATTGAATCTTTGGGCAAATAATTAGTGATGTTGTGGCACTTTTCAAACTCAACCAATAGCACTCTTTTAAAAGTACAAACTTCATACTTTGAAATGGTGCCAAAGGTTAGCAACTTTTATTTAGAAAAATGATTATGGTTAGCTCACCAAATTTGAAAATGATATTCAATTTCCAACACTTAGCCTCTCAAGCTAGGGTTTGGGATTTGAATTCCAAATTCAAATTTGATTCTTTCTTACACCTCATTTGACTTGTAAAACATCTTTGGGGTGTGAGTTGGAGTTAACCAAGCACTTGCAAACATCAAGATTCATTTTAGTTGATTGTTTTTTATTAATAAAAGTAAACATGTGAGTGAAGTTTAAATTATAAACGCATACACATGTGATATAAAAAGGGCGTAAACATGCTCACCAAGATGGCCACCACCTGCTCAATAAATTTTTTCAAAGAGGTAAACTTACTAATATGGAGAAGAGGTGACTATATCAGAATAAACCAAACATACTATAATACTAGCCAAGGCTCGGACAGTACAAATAACTAAATAACTCCATGTTGGTTTGCTAGAATTAGATTTAGCCTAACTAGATCAGAACTAAGTAAAAAACCAAGTACACTTCAGAATATTCAAATTTAAGTCTCTATACACCATCGTCCCTTTGATTCCCATAACATTGGTGAATATTACGCCTGTTCGCTTTTAGCTAAAAAAACCGTTTCAATTTTATTAGCCAATAGTATTGTATTCTCATAGAAAATCAATTTATTTCAACAAATGTTTTTGGCCGACTTATAAGTTCGCTAAACAACCATGCCTTAATAATACACAAATTTGATTGTACAAATACTACTCGTACTATTATGCATGCACTAAAATGAAATACTCTACTGAAATTTGGGGGTAAAAACTGAAAAGGAGTCGGAGTATAGGAGCATAGTTATGTGCCGAGGACTGCTGTGGAGCGTGGAGGGAGAGGACAGGTTTGCTTGATTTTCCAAGCAAGAAAAGACCCCCTTTTTTTTCGAAACACAAAAAGGGCAACGAAAGGCCCGCGGGCCGCTAGCCGCGACGCGGATCCATCCTGCGCCTTCGCTTCAGCCGTGAGCCCGCAACCGCAACCGACCCGCCGCAAAAGACCAAAACCCTAGCCGTCACAGCGCCGCCCCCGAAACATAAACCTCCATCTCGCCGGCGGCCATGGCGTTCTCCGGCAGGATCAAGGAGCTCGTGAAGAAGTACGGCAAGGTGGCCGTGGGCGTGCACCTATCCGTCTCCTGCGCCTCCATCGCCGGCCTCTACGTCGCCATCAACAACAACGTCGACGTCGAGGCCGTCTTCCGGAGGTTCGGCATCTCACCTGGCGTCACCGTCGACGGAGAGGCCTCACCCTCCCCAGCCTCCCGCGACGCCCCCCTGCCGCCCAGGCCCAGCGAGATCCTGCAAGAAGAGACGGAGCGGGAGCGGGAGCGACCGCCCCGCAACAGGACGGTGGAGCTCGTGGCGTCGAGTGGCGGCGCGCTCGGGCTCGCCATCCTCTGCAACAAGGCGCTGTTGCCCGTGAGGATCCCCATCACCATCGCGCTCACACCGCCCGTCGCCAGGGCCCTGAGCCGCTGGAGGCTCGTCAAGAGCTGATCTGTGAGTCCGTCCACCGCTTCGGATTGCCCTCTGCAATTTTAGGATCAGAATCAAACCTTGTTGCAACCTTCGACTTCAATCTGCTGTAGGATGTTGTGGGCCTATTTATAATTTGTGAGAGGTTTTGTTGAATAAATGGTGTGACATTGTAATTTTGCAGTGTATCATGTATGGGATTGTGAAGTTGGATTCACTCTGAGAATCATGAAATCGGAGAGGAAATCAATTGTTTTGTTCTTTTTAGCAATCATATAATTTGTAGTCACTTGAAATTCTCCAGATTTCAGTTTATTCCAGTTGCAATTATCTTTGGGTGATGGCAATGCTCCATATGTCTAGTTGTCGTTGTTACTTTTTAGTATATTGGAGCTATTTAGTTGATATCCTTTCTCACAAACCATCCTATTAGTCAATCAATTTTATGCCTTCTATGTAGCAATCATATAATTATCCAGATTTCAGTTTATTCCAGTTGGCAATGCTCTATATGTCTAGTGTTGTTGTTGTTGCTGCTGCCTTTTACCTTTAGTATATCGGAACTATTTAGTTGATATCCTTTCTCACAAACCATTCAAGTAGTCAATTTTATCCCTTCTATGTATGCAGAGGCTAAATCATTTTTCACAAAGTGTGACCACCTGTATTGGCCATAGGGTTAGTGACTGTAACTGTGCAATGTTTATCCATGTCGTTGTTTGAGCTTTCTTATAATCTACAGCTTAGTTTTCTAGTGGGACATAGGGTTGCTGTTATTACCATACAATACTACTATTTAAGAGTGAGACTTTTTGTGAAAAATATGTGTGCAGAAAATTGAACAATGAATTGTATTGCCCTTGGGCTTAGTTTAAATGATAATAATATATTTTGGCCAATAAATATGCTGCTTAGCATATCTTGTCAAGTGCAGTAGCAGATCCAGAACTCTAATTTCATTTACCCATGTCATGTTCATCATTAAATTACAGCTTAATTTCTTTGATATGAAACTTAAGCTTGAATACAAATGTCCACATGATATAGAAAGCTCCTTACAATACTAACCTCACTTCTCTACATGATCTTCAGGTGTCGTTTTTCATCAATACTCTGGGAGATAGGTGCATCCACATCCAGGATCCATCTTCCAGGAAACCCTGCAATGGGCTGAAGACCGGAAATTCTGTGAACTGTTACTATTGCCGTTTGGCACTGCAGATCTGTTTGTTATTTGTGGTCAGGGGTGAAATCTGAAATCCCTGGAGCAAAGTCTCATGTGGAACTCCCCCTTGTTCATCAGTATTCTGTGAACTCATGGCAGAACCCCATGCTGATTTTATAACATGAACACAAAGGTTGGGACGAAATAAGCACTACGACTGACTGACGCAAGAGCTACATTCGCTTTATGTGACACTGCCTGTCTGTCTGAAATTTCATTGTTGTCGTTGGTTACTGTTCGGCCAGTTTATCTTGTGTGTGAAAATCTATGTACTATTCTCACATCTGAGTGAATCTATAAATATTAATTAATTAACACACTAGTATCAAAGAGCTGAATATTTTCAGATGTTCGATTATGCACGCCTGAACCTGAAAATGTCTTTCTCATCGGGGATGTGAATCAAGATTCGTGCGCTGAGAAAGGGTTGTCCTAACTCCTAACCGTCCGACCGGTCCTTTGGCATATGGGTAGCCCCTTGTCGTCGGCCCATTTGCAACACGACACGAGCGGGCCGGCCAGAGAGCCCAGACAGAGGTTACTTGCGCGGCCGAGGAGCCGCTTCCTCCGTTCCTCTCTCCGCTCCGGTGACTGGCTCGAGTCCTCTTCCCGGCGGAATCATGATCGTCTGCGTCGCCGTCGTCGGCCACCAGGTCAGGACCCCTCATCGCCCCCCACTCGACCCTGGCGTCCGATCGTGCAGATCTGGTCTGATGCGATCTCGTCCTGGGCGCTGCTGAAATTATTGACTAAAGAGCTTCGCCTTTGCGTTTCCGTCGGTGCTGCAGAACAATCCGCTGTACCTGCAGAGCTTCACGGAGGCGGACGACGCCCTCAAGCTGCACCACATCGTCCACTGCTCCCTCGACGTCATCGACGAGCGAGGTAGCTAAGCGTCTCTCACCCGCGTGCGCCCCCGCCGAGGCATCGTGATCCAGATCTAGATTGCCTCCTTTTTAGCGGGCTGTGAATAGCTGGGAGCTCTAGTTAGTTTCTATCTGTTCAAATTGTGCGTGTGTTTGTCATATGCTGTAGATCGTAGTTAATTGCGGAGAAGGTCATGTTGGTTAAACTGCCTGCTTGTTGCTCTGGATTTAATTCAAAACTGAGATTAGAATCTGTCCAGTTGTTTAGGGCCTGTCATTTGCCTGCCAGGCCTCCAACCAAACAGGCCCTTACTTACTGGTGTGAGCATTAAGATTTGACAGTCGATCCAACTTGTAAACTCGGATCATGTGGCTTATGCGGACAAAAGGATGCACTTACCATTTTGCAGACTTGCTCTATGAGGACTTGGACATGCATAGAAGCTTAGTGGTTCTAGATGATTATAATGGACAAATGCAATGGCTGCTTCCGTCTTATCAGACTAGTTTTAACCCAGTGATTCCTTGGCGTATAGAAATATCACTCCCCCTTTTTCTCAGTGTTGTTTCGTTATCTTTTTTGTTTGAGATACATTCTGTTTTTCCTTATTTGCCTTGACAATCGTTCTGTTGACAGTGAACAATCCTAAAAGGAGTGCGCCTACATTGAATGAGACATTTTTGGGTCTTCTGTACCCAACTGAGAACTACAAAGTGTAAGTTTCTTCCAGGTTTTAGTTATTTGCTTAATTTGCCTGATGGCATCTGCCTTCATTAGTTACTGAAGTTTCAAAAATCTATTGTTTCTATTTTCAGTTTTTTTACTTGAATTATTCAGAAAGAAGTTAAAACAGTGGCTATCAACTAAATATTTATATGTGTTCCCTTGTCGCCAACTAAATGCTCCTGCTGATAGCACAGACATTCTTGATCTGGCTGCCAATTGCTAGGAAATCGATTAATGATTATGATCTATTGTGTGCAGTTATGGCTATTTGACAAACACAAAGGTCAAATTTATCATGGTCACGACTGATCTTGATGTCAAAGATGCAGATGCCCGAAATGTAAGCTCCTCAGTGGTATAATTGTACCATTTTTTTAATGAAAAATGTTAATATATATGTATTGACCATGTATACAACATGTATTATATTTATTTTCACTGGGTTGTACAGAGATATTTGCATTAGAGTACAGCTTTTAAGTTTCTCAGTCTAGCAATGTAGATCAAGTGTTCCCTGCTAAGCTCTAGATGCTCACTGTTTCTTCTTTTTGAGGATGCACTGAAATAAGGTTGTGTAACCATTTTTAGTGTACTTGAGATTTGATGCTCATGCTTGCCCTGCTATGTGTGCAAAAGAATACCAGCTCATGTCCATCTCCGTTTCCTCAGTTTTTCAGGAAGTTCCATGCTGCATACGTAGATGCTGTCTCAAACCCGTTCCATGTCCCGGGGAAGAAGATTGCTTCAAGAAGCTTTGGTGCAAGAGTAAGCACCATCGTGAAATCCTTTGGTTCAGGGACAACCAGTTGATCGAATGCCACTTTTGTCAGACTTCCTGTAATCAAACATATATGTGTTCTCCCTGTTTGAAAAAATTACTCCCCACTGTACTTCTTGTATGTTGAACGAGATGCTAGTTTGGTACTGATTGCTGAACAAAGAACGATAGTGGTTCATTCATTCAAAGATTGTACCTTATCTTGTTCAGTGCGCCAGACCTGTAACCCATCATGTGTTGTTACTTGTTGTCTTGCATGGTCTGCAACCTGTAACCTGTCTACTAGTATTAGCTTGCAGAAGCAAAACCCTATTTCGATCTCATTCTCGTAGTGGTTCTAGATAGTGATGTGGAATTTAGATTCTACTAGATTTCTATGATCTTTACGGGTGAGCTTCTGTTTTTTTTTTTTTTTTTTTTTTTTTTTTGAGACAAGTTTCTGTGCAAGTTGAACGAATGGCTTGCTGCCGCCGAGTTCCTCTGCATACGGGCGTGTACAGAGTTGATATGGAGGCTTTTCATCAGGTAAACAAGAATTTCCATGCAAGTAGAACCTTCTCGTAAAATGTAGGACCAACGTACCACGGTCTACGGACCGCTATTTTTTTCTCTAATCTGAAGCTAAAAGAGTTCAGTTAGTTTGGGTTAGACTTGACTTGATCCTCGTCTGATCAGTAGTCAGTCAACTGTTGCTTGCCCAAACAATGAGAAGAGAACCGCACTTCCACAGCACGATGTTTTTGTTCAAGATCAGGCCAGCCTTTGCAGTTCACAAACACAGGGTGTGCAGTTAGGTGGCCCCTTGCCCATGAGAATAGTGGCCAGGTAATTTGTGGGCGGCCAACATGCTGCGCCAGGTAATTGCCATCTGAACTCTGGAGAGGTGTGTCGCTGCAGTGTCGGACTGCCACTGCTCCTGTTAGCCAGCTCCCTGTCCCAGGTCAGCTGCTCGATGCTTTGCTTAATGAAAAAAACCCCAATGGTGTGGGGTCCATCCAGTTTTACCACATCGGCTCTCCTTTTTTTCAGCAATAGAAGCCATTCTTAGACTGTTAGACAAGGATATTTGTGTTTTCTGTTATGACCAAATTAAGACAGTGTTTTGCTAGCTTTATAAAAGATTGTGTTATTAATCAGCTACTAGTAAATAGACAACACTAGTACAAATGGAGACACTGATATACTGACACACTCACCTCTCTATATAAACACACTTACACACATCTTAGCCCTACGAGTACCTCTGAAAGATTAACAAAGCCATTATAGAGCACTATTTATGAACTTTATTAACTACTCCCTCCATCCCTAATTTGTAAGTCATTCTAACTTTCTTAAGAGTCAAAATATCTTAAGTTTGACCAAATTTCTAAAAAAATAATATTTCTAATGTCAAATAAGTATCATATTTTCCTAATATACCTATTTGATGTCATAAATGTTTATACTTTCTCTATCAGTTTGGTCAAATTTGAAATAAAGTTAGAATGACTTACAATTTGGGATGGAGGAGTGCTAGTTGTTAATATAAAAAAATGTTATTTGACTCCTGCTAACCACAATGTTATATGCACTGATGGGCTTGACTTGAGCTTTGTTCTAAGTTACTATATTTTCAGATCAGACATATGAGAAACTAAGATGGTCAATATGGCACAACCATAAACAACTTTCTTTGAACATAATCAAAATCCTTTACTAAAAAGATGGTCAAATCTAACATTTGCCTATCTGAAAACCAAATATAACAAAATACATAATTTTTTTAAGAAAAATTTAATTTTAATAAAAAGAAAAAAAAAAATAATATTATATTTTCCATTAAATTTCTAAAAAAATGGTCAAATTTTAAAAACTATAATTTCATAAACTAGTATATAATAGTTATAAAATGTAATAATGTTCTTTTATATTTTTCTAATAAAAAAACAAAATACATAACCACACAAGTTAATGGTCAAATTGCAATTTGACTTGAGCTTTGTTTTTACAATTTGGGATGGAGGAATAGTGCTTGTGGTTAAATAAAAAAAAATGATGGTCAATAAGCACAACCAAGACAAAAATGCATTGTAAATCAAAACTATTTGACATCTTTTGTTACTATTACTATAAATTTTCATTAGCTATGACATATAAACTAACTATGGTCAATATGGCACAACCATAAAAACTTTCCTTTGAACATCATAGCTCAGTAGTTTTTTTTACGCATCTTTCCCAAATGTCAACTTATTTAGGTTAAATAATGACCTTAGTTATATAATGCTCACAATAATACTCTCGTCTATCTATGGATCATATAACAAATATAGCTTAATTTGTGGAACTCATTTAGGGTTCTGAAATAAAAAACAAAATACATACACCAGAATAGTTAAATCGCGCTAAGAAATTAATATCCTCAATCACATAATGAGAAGATAGATAAAGCTATAAACTTCCATTAGCCATGAAACTGTAATGATTAGCTTGTTCTTCTTCACTAGGTGCACACACAAAACATTATAACTCTTATTTGTTACTATTTGATATCTTTTGGTCTCTATTTACATCTAGTAGGCATATGCTTAGAACCAAGATACTCTCCTTATCAAGGTAGGAGTATAGTACAACCACAAATTGCTTTCTCTGAACATTGTGTAGAGCTATTGTTCTTCAGAGTTTAGAAACAAATCAATTTTCTCAATCCTATGATGAGAGAAGATGACAGGATAGCGTCAGCATACAACATTTCGTCGCAACAAGTACATGAAAATATAATGGACATCTTGTGCATATTCACTAGTTTTGTTTGTGAAGCATCTAAACTCTCTAGAATTGTTCACCAACTATACTTCAGTATAGTGTCTAATCAACACACCCAATTATGGTGAATGAAAAAAAACATGAGAACCAAAGTAAATTGGTTACCAAAATTAAATCAGAATGAAAATTGAACCCATACGAATGATTATATAGAAAAAACGATCAAGTGTGCAAAACTAAATGTGCAACCACCAGAGAAATCTATGCACACAAAAAATTCTATATCCCTCTATGACCATTTATGGTTAACATGTATGGCAACAATAATTTCTTAAAATCAAGACGAATATGATCACTGATGCACAATTCCTAGCACCAGTCATGGAAAACAAAGCCACAATGTTGATCTGATCCACTATTCCACCCCTCTCCTAATCAATGAACACTTCCCTGTGCGCATTGGAATAGGTAACAGAAATGATATGCATGCACATCGCTTCGACAAGAACACATCCATGGAGCAAGTAATCAGTTAGTAATACCCACATTGATCATCACTCACATCCCATAGAGGCATGAAAGCATCAACAAGACTCTTATCCCCAACTTAGAGCATATGAACTAAGCAAGATCTGGGCTAGCAACAGAAGATATACTACGAACTATATATTGATATAATCACAAAGCAAATTACTAAAACAAAAGAAAGCAATCCCATTGGTCTATTGCAAAGGGAAAGTTTCTGCACCTTATCAGGATCTAGAGTATGACTCCTAATGAGAGAGGACCACAAGAACAAGCACAAACTATGCAAACTCTTATCTACCCCCTAGGGATAAGGGGTAATTACAAGCAAGCACCTCTCTGCTCTCTTCCCCACTCTACTATTCCTTCTGGTTCATAAGGTTGTATCTCACGAATCAGTCAGTTGCACGGTAGATCTCAGTGATCAAGCGGTAGTGTTTTGGCTTCCTCTTGCTTCCTGACACCTCTTGCTTGTCCTCTTTCTCATCTCCATCGCCACTGGCACCGGGGTTGCAGGACAAGACTAGCTCACGCGTAGGGGGCTGGGCATTCATCCAACGCGGGGATGAGGATATTAAGGCGACGCAGGCCTTAGAGGCGTCACGCTCGCCCATGGATCTGATGCTCTTGCTCAGTCCGGCGAGGACCTCCGCCATCTCAAGCTCATACGCCGTGAAATCCTCGAGCGCTGGCGGCTGGAGCAGGGCGGCTGTTCCCTCGGACATCGCAGTGTTCGCCGATTGCTGCTCCTGTTGCTGTAGGGTTTTCATGAACGATTTGTCTAGGTTGGAGGGATGGCATGGATGTGTGTTGGCTATTTCTGCCTGCCTCGCCGGCTGGCCTCACTTTTCTATTCTCTCTTTGGCTCTAACCTCCCAATTAATTTCTGAATCCCTTCCCCCCTACTAGCTTTTCAGCCCTTATCTATCGTCTTTTCAGAGTATGGTGATGCGGTGTGGCTCTTGCATTTCCTTTTCTTTAATGTTATAGCTCGCCTAGATTCAAATCGGTCCAATTTGAGACCAACCACATAACATGGCTAATGTGTCAAGGCAAACAACTTACTAGTTCAAAAAATTTACACTGGTGGTTGCTAGTAGAAATTTTTCATCATTTACCACCTAATTATAAACTAAAGCTTTGATTACTAACCTAATACACAAATTATTGTACTTTCATTTTTTACTAGAGAAAGACAACTATTGTGCAAAGTCTGATTTAGTCTCTGTTATTGCTTTTCATTCGTGCGATGAATCTGTCATGTTTTACTGTTAGCATGTATACGTTAAACATCAATACTAGATCACTCTTGCAAACATGTGTTATGGCATTTGTGCTTATTTGCTGGATCATGCGAAAATTGACTAGAATCTCAACAATTCCTCTATTGCTAAAAACTAGTCCAGGGCGAACTGTCTTCTAATCTCCACACGTTGAAGTGTCAATAGAGTTATCGAGATGAAAAATGCAAGGTCACAAGTGGTACAAGAAGCACATCATTTGCTCATGAAGTTTAGCCGACGCCTACATCTCTTGGGCATGACTACGAACCACGAGCCTACTGCTATAAGTGGTCATGATTTCAAAGTATTGATTACGAGACTTGGTAATAAGAGTCTAACTCTAGCTTATATTATATACTGTCTTGTTCATTTGTCTAATCAGTCAGGCTTATCAGCCGTTCGAACAGTATTTTTCTTTCACAGCAAATCAGTCGGCTTATCGTATCAGTCAGCTTATGTCACCAGCCGAACATGCCAACTGCCAAACATAATAAATTAATTCTAATGTAACTGGACTTGTGTACATAATATTCATACTACACATATCTAACATGTAGTGTAGTACTAATAAAGGGTGGAATTTTGACTGGAATATGCATTTAGGTACATACGAGCTAGCTCACATGCATAATCTTCTTCGCGCTGTTCACTTGTCTTATTAGCCAGACTTATCAGCTATTTGAACAATATTTTTCTCTTATACTAAATCAGCCGGCTTCTCTTATCAGCCGATTTATATGACCAGCCGGCTTGTTTCCATGAAGAAAAACTACATGTCACGCACTCACATCGCATCATGCGAATGTATATATGCTTTCAAGAATTGCCTAACCTTTCGACATTTGCTTCCAATCTCACTCAACTATTCATTCCAAAGATTGGGAAGAAGTCAACTAGTTTGTTCTGTTGACCGGTAATTCACCATGGAACAATCATTCGATTCGGCAGCGATAATATACGTACGTGCTACGTCTACGTATCTCTGGAAATCTAACTTTTCTTCACAACCACACGATGATGACAAACAACCTTTAAAAGCGGCAATCGCTAGCTTATCCCACACATGAACTTCATAAATTCCTTTGACTTTTCACTCTGACTTCCTCCGTTGTCGCTGTCATTTTTTCTTGAGAAGAAATAGCTAGGTTGTGTCATCCTTCCGCCGCCGTTTTATGGAGTTCCTATACGTGTGTCTTGTGTTGTCATGAATAGATTAATTAGCTTGCCGAACTGAACATCCTCACGATATAGGCCACCGATTGCAAGGTTTCCCCATCCATATACACGTCACGAAGGACTGCTGCCGCTGGGCTCCATATCTCCGCGTGAACGATCGAGACTTTCGGTGCGAACTGCCATTTGCAGACGTCGTTTATGCCTAAAATGGTCGGCAAGGCAAACTAGGAGATATTAGGTGCATTCAGGAGCAGACCCCGCGTCCGCCCATCGTTTTAACAAGCTACTAGTAACTGACACCCGTTCCGTTACTTTACAGAATACCAAACATGCGTTCAGTGGCACACAGTTTCCATATGAACTTAATTATGAAGCAACTTATTATATATTGTGCCTAAAAATGCATTTCCCACTGTGAAATCAGTCATACAAAACAATTTGTCGATCGGTGGAGTAAGTTCCTTTGCAAACATGCAAATACCACACTGAATAAAGACCATGAAGGGTGAAGCCTATACTTTGAGGTTTTATTCATCGCGGATCCTAGAATTATTGAATTATACTGAAAAAGGACATTCATATGTGGCTGTGCTACACGCACACATGCGCACAATAGAAATGCGTGATTAGCATTGCGTGGTGAAGCTAGAGCATAACTAAGGGGGGTGCACTACTTCCTACTACTTTACCACAAGTATAGCTATCGATATAATTTTATATGATAATTTGTCTAAACAAGCATAAGAATCAGACTTCGTATCATCTCTAGGTGCGAGTTGTATGAGTGCCGGTCTTGAGTCTAAGTCACATGCGCACAACCCAATACGTATTAGAGTTGAATTCTGTATTTATCATTTCACCGAAGTTATAATTTGAAAGTAATTCTCTAAGTATATGTCCTTAGTTCGGGCCACATGCGGGATATGGAGAGTTGCCTAGGTAATTACGGGTTTGTAGATAAAAAATGAGTGGAGAGAATTTTTTTTTTTTAATATTAGGTATAGATATAGAAATTTTGTCCTTCCATCAAGTTATAATAATTTGAAAGTAATTCTCTAAGTTTTTTATTGAACCCATATCTATATCTATATCTATATCTATCTTATATTAATTTCAAACCCCACTATAAGTTCTAGCTTAGCATGCAACTCTAGACACATGATTTCTCACTAACTATCCATATCATCTCTCACTAATATACCACGTCAACCACAAACTTTAAACCTATTAATGCAAGTCATCCACTTCATCTCCACTAAGTGCAAAAACTATCATCAATGTACAAGAAATATACTGTTATTTTGTTTTGTCATCCCGTCAAGCTATAATCTGAAAGTAATTCACTATTGGTTTTTATTTAATTCTTTTATTGGCATGCACAATTTTGATAAGAATTAATGCAAAAATATGTAGGTTTAACTCATACACGGCTTATTTTTAAGAAAGCTCTACAGTAACATGTGGGCTAGATAGTACCATAGAAAGCATACTTTGAGGTTTTGAGCAGGTACTGAAATTATTGAATTAGACTGAAAGAAAATTGTGCAATCGATTATGGGGCCATTCATTGTTTTGTGGCCGTGCCACACGCGCGCACATGAGCGCAGAAGAAAATGTGTGATTATTAGCACACAGGACATTATTATTGCCTCACAGAACTACCAGCGTTATCATGTTCTCCGGTGGATTGATGCAAGAGGTAACCATATGTTGATCCTTTCGACAGTGTCAACAGTAAGTATCTTGTCTTTTTATTTTAGGAAAAGAAAAAAATGAACAGTATGTGATACCATTAAGCTGGGTCCAGCGTCATGGTAGTATTCCTACGCAAGATTAGCGTGCATGACCAAAAGGTTGATTTGGTCTGAAAGTGTTATATTCAGGAGCTCCCATACATCGCTGCACATTATATATACATCGATCTAAAGTACTTCTACTTGGTCTTTCTATTTGTGCTCAGGATAATGAGGTGCTCCTATATACTTTGTTGTCTCCCAGATGTGCATTAGCATTATGAGACAAGCCTGGACAAGAGCTCGTGTGAATAATAAAATAAAAATACCGCAATAAGAACTAATCTAACGTACGTAGTGCCTGGATACTACGACTTGATCAAGTAGTATTATCTCCGCTAGCCATCCATCGTTGCCAATTCAAAGCAGACGCCAGAGACGGTTTATGTAGATTTTATAATCTCTGATCTACGTTCTCCGGAGATCTCCGCTCCCAAAGTTTGGAAACAGCCGCCGGCGAAATGCCGCTTTGAAACGTTCCGGCAGTCGCCGGAAACGTTCCTGCTTGCAATGCTTCGTCTTCGTATATTCAATTCAAAGCTTGCTTGTGTAGCACCGTACTAGTACGTCGTCTGTCTACTCGTATATATGCTTGCAAGCGAGGTTAGCTCGCGTTCGCATCGCGGCTGCATCCATCCTGGAATGTTGTGGCGGACGGCGGCGGCGACGGCGAGTGGTTCAAATTTCTAAACGGCGCCATGTACGGATCCCGAAGAACATTTCGGCGATGGGGGCAGGAAAGGGGATTAAAAATTCAAATTGAGAAGCCGGCCGTCACACGACTCAAGACCATAATGGTAGCATAGGGCTACCAGCACTTGGGGAAGACTTCATTTCGTGATCATCTAGGGATAAATATCTTTGCCAGCCCAGTTCGGATTCAAAATTCGAATTCAAAACGTAGCAGCAGCACGAGCAACTTTCTGTACAAGCTAGCTTCACTTTCTTGTCTTGTTCCCCCTTCCCCTTTGTTGTGGATGGCCTTCTTCTAGGATAGGTTTTCAAAAGCTAAAGGGCTGACTGACATTGCAAAACAGACCCTAGTAATATTTGATAATTACACAAAAGCCCTTCCCTCTCATCTCCTACCTTCATCCTCCTCCACCTCCCTAGATTCTACCACTGATCTCCGTCATACCTGATCGTCGTCCCGGCCTCGGCCTCCGGCTGGTCACCCCGCTTCCTCTTCCTGGCGGCGTTGCCTCCCGCGTCGGCGTTGCCTCCCGCGTCGGCGCCGGTCACCGGCCTTGTGGCGGCATAGACGTCCGACAGGAGGCGGTACCTCTTCCTGGCCCTCCTGTCGAGCTCCATCGTCCCCAGCAGCCCGGCGGCACCACCGTCCACCGCCTCCTCCTCCCGCTCCTCCTCCCACGCCGCGGCGCCCGCGCACGTGTTCACGGACCGCGGCGACTCCGACTCGGACGCCGCCTCGTCCCCTCCGCCGCTGCCGCTGAGCTGCACGAGGTGGTCCGCCACCGCCAGCTCCGCCTCCGTGAACAGGGCCCCGAGCGCGAGCCCGGGACCGGCGATCTCCCACCCGCCCGCGAGCGACGCGCAAGCCACGGCCATGGCTGCCGGCTGCGGCTGGTTGGTTGGTTTCGTGGAGACGAGAGGAGAGGGAGGGGAGGCGCAGACGCCACGCGAAGTGGAGGAGCGAATCCGAAATTAATGGGCGCCGATCTGCAAGAACCGGTTCGGGCGAGCCGCGCGGGCTGGGCTGGGCTTATATATTTATCGGAAGGGATGGATGGAACCGACTCGGTCGGTCACGCCGCCGCCGGGTGCGGTGCCGCCGAGGTCGGTCTAGAGTGACGTTTGGGCTGGCCCGCCCGTCGGTGCGGCTGGCGTGCGGGCCCGGCTCGGGGTGGGGACGGACGTGGGGTGCGGGGTCACCTGACCGTTGGGTGGTGGGAGTGGACCGGCTGCCAACGGGAGGCTAACGCGTAGTAGCGTGCGGCGCCGGGCGCCCTGGCGCCCGTCGATCTGGTCGCCGGAGACGTGCGCCGCGACGTGATATCGATGTCGCGCGGGCACAGCAGGTCACCCTGGGCGTTCGGTACTCGGTTCGGTAGTCGGTACCTATGCAAAATTCGGTTCCTCAAAAACTAGTACCGATCGGTTCCTAAAAAATTCGATACCGAGGAAATTCGGTATCGGTAAATCGGTTCGATTCCGGTATTTACCGAACGAGCACCGAACCGATGTAATAGAAGGTTCAAAAAACTAATTTTGACATGATTTCATAGATAATAATAGTGCAAAATACATATACATATAAAAGTCCACAAGACTATAGGTGTGAGTGCCAAAAATATATAATATAATAGTCTATAATAGTATAATAAATAATACAACAACACTCAAACTTATTACATTTCAGATAAATTCGGTAATACCGGTAAATTCGGTTCGGTTTTGGTATTTACCTCGGTAATTCGGTTCCTGAGAACTCGGAACCGAACGGAACCGAATTTTTCGGTTTCGGTTCGGTATCGGTTCGGTTCCAGGTAAATTCGGTTCGGTTCTCGGTTCCAGGTAAATCATGCCCAGGGTGAACAGCAGGGGCACGGCGGCCAGAGCCCAGAGGTGGTGGACGGGCGGGGAGACCAATGGGTAGTTTCAGTTACTGCTCTCGCTTGGTTTCCTTGTTTCAATTCAGTGTGCGGCAGCCTGTAGAAAGAAATTTAACTGTGGACTCATTTTTCTCTTTTTGCGAAACAAGCTGGTAACTAATCCTTGTGGATGTACACAAGGACTTGTCGGTTACCTACTTAGCTTAATTATTAACTAGTAAATGCCCACCCACACCGTGTATAGTTCGATAATTCTGATTGTTTCATTTTTGTTACACCCACCATGCATGGCCTAGCTAGGCTCAGTTGACTGGGGTTTAATTTCTCCATGGAAAAGAATCCACCATCAAGCAAATCCTAGTAGAGAAATGGTGGAAGGTGTGCGTGGTTCATGAGCGACAAATTGCAGTGCAGGTCGCATTCGTGTGTGCATTTACATGCACGACAAAGAATGAAAGATAGCAGAGCAAAAGTCTTCGTCGTTCGCAAATGAGGTGACGGCAACAGATGTGCGGTCGATAGCGACCTACTCATCGGGGATGAGGCGATGCATAACCACGGAGTAGATTGTACTGGTACTGTGTGCCTTTGCGAGAGGTTGCGTGAAAGCTAAGCAGTAAACACGTAGTGTAGGTGCATCGCGTGCATGCGTGGTTTTTCCATGCATATTGTCGGCGAGACCGAGACAAGCTTTTTATTTCTCTATATCTAATAATATATATAATATAAGCCAAAAAAAAAAGTTTCTCACAAAGAATAGCTACAAAGTTGATGCCCTGTCGTCATTGGTCTTTTGTTATTTTGCTTGACGCACCTCTGACTCGTGCACAAAACAACGGTTTTTGTGGGTAAAGTGACAAAGAAAAAAGTAGCTACAAGCTTTGTTTGCATCCACAGTGGGTGGGATACTTTTACGTACCAATGCAAGTCACACACCAATACACTACTATCACCGTGACGGAACCTTGCTGGCAACTGCGCAAGCAAAGCGTGCAGCGCACACGCAGCCCGTGCGGTCGACGGCCGAATTCAATCGCATGACACGGCACGGGCACGGCAAGTCGGCAACGGCCGGCGAAGCCTGGCGTCCTGGACCTGACGAGCCTTTTGGCGCAGGTAGTTTTTTTGCACGCGCACGACGGACCGCACGGCCCAGGATTTGTCACGCGCCTTCGGCCCTCTTTGTGCCAGGCTCTCAGTTGAGATCAAAAGCCCATCAAAATGCCTTAGCTCTTGCGTTAGCTGGCCTCGTACTTCTTGTTCTCGATTAAGCAAGCACTAGCAAATATGTCCGTGCGTTGCAACGGGAGGTATAACTGGATTGAATTTCATTCGTATAAACATAATTTTGATTTTTTTTTTGTAAAGTATTTATTTTATTTGAAAGACTCGGCACCAGCTCTCTCTTGTTATATAGAGAGAACATATTGAGTGGTCCAAAAGAAAAAGCTATCGGTACCATAAAATAAATTTAGGTTAAAATGTTTTCCTTCATGCCCACTTTCATATGACTTTTTATAATTTATCTATGGAGTATATATAAAGTATAGAATAAATTATATAATAAGAATGAAAAGATGATTGTCTCTCAATGGTCCAGTCTCTCTTCAGTCCAGTCTATTATGGGCCTAGGCCTGTGTTTGGCCCAACAGTAGACAAGAGGCACAGAGGTGAAATCTAAGCTTTATTAATTAGTGCCACATCGTCTATAAAACTATGTGCTCCACGGTTAATAAACAATGATCTGATTCTGATGATGTGTAGCAACTATTAGTTAATGATTAAATTAATAATAACTGAAATAGAATATAAATCACATCCTTTTACTTTTGGATAAAGAAAGTTAGAGCGAGAGTGTGAGTGCAGTGATTGATTTGCACATTCACGAAGTTAGTTTGGGAGGCCATACAAAAAAAATGGGAAGAAATTTTGATGATTAAATTAATAAAAAATAACTGAAATAGAATATAAATCACATCCTTTTACTTTTGGATAAAGAAAGTTAGAGCGAGAGTGTGAGTGCAGTGATTGATTTGCACATTCACGAAGTTAGTTTGGGAGGCCATACCAAAAAAATGGGAAAAAAGAAATTTTGCCTCTTTATAAATAGGTATAGACTCTCTTAAAGGGAATTCTCGTACTTCACGGCACAGGATAACCATGCATCGTGCTTAGCGAGAATTGCGTATAAAAAAGTTAAGCGGTAAGAGCTAGCATGTTTGGTTTTCCAAGTCATTAATTTTGAGTATCCCATCTAGTGGCCAAAATTACTACTGCATGAGTTCCAGGTTGCTTCATTGCGAGGCCCAATGGCGGAGCCAGGATCTTTATGGAGTCTGGGCGAAGCATAGGACGATATCATACTTAATATTAAACAAGATTAGAAAAAAATAGCATATATTAGAGAATAGAAATTTACATGCCTGGCTAAGCTTGATCAACTCTGCTATTCGCAATTTTTGTGGTAAATTAGAACTCAAAAGACTAACTAGAGTGGTGACGTGGTTGCAATCATATCCAGCAGTGGTGTCGCCTGGGCCTCAGATCCTCTGCTGCTGCTCTTTGTACTAGACAGAAGACAGCATGCTCTCCCTGGTCCTTGCTTGTATTACTAGTCGTATCACTGCGTCTTGTTCACTTGTTGCGTACTACTACTACTGTCCTATGTAGTGGGCAGCAAGGGAGCCCGGCCATCCGCCACAGGGTGGTCGGGCCTTGGCTCCGCCGCTGGCGAGGCCATGGATTAAACCAGCCCTAAAAGGCTAAACCCGTAGGGCATGCGTAGTTTCCATGCATATTGTGGGCGCAACTTGTTTGATAAAAAGATAATATATTTTCCTAAACAGTACAAAGTTTTTTTTTGAAACTTAAACAATAATACAAAAGTTGATGCTGCTGTCGTTGGTCTTTTGTTGTTTTGTTTGACACACCTCTGACTCATGCACAAAGCCAGCCCAGCCGTTGGTTTTGAGGACTTCGACATTGCTACAGTTCAGAGGGGCGAAAAGGCGGAGAAGAAAGTTCCCGGCGGCGATTTCGCCGGTCTTCTCCCTCTCCGGCAGCCGGTATGGCGTCGATGAGCGTCGAGGGCCGGCGAATCGCCGCGCGGGTGTATATAGACTAGGTAGCTCCTATCTAGGTCTAGGGTTTGCCGGGGAAGGGCGCCTTCTCTGCGGCTTTATCTTCCTGGCGGCGCTGGCGAGGCGATGGCGGCGGCGTCGCAGGGGAATAAGGTTTCCCGGTCCCTTCCTCGTCCCTTCGTCGTTCTCCTCCGTCGTCGTTGGCGGGACCTGGGAAGGGGGGACCTCTGTCCCCTTTGTTGGAGTCCGCGCGGCCGGCTGCTCCGCCGTCTCGATCTGGCGGAGATTACGGCGGCGCTCTTTTGTCAAAGGTACTGTGACGGCTGTGGGTGGTGCGGCATGTTGGAGAGCGAACCGAGCTCGAGTTTCCTGCGGCGTTAGTCGTCAGCGAGTCTCGGTTTGGGATCGGCGGAGCTCGGGGTGTATCCCCGGCCGATGGTCGTTCCATGACGTCCATCCCGGCGTCCGCGCCGGGTGTCTACTGCGGCTCCTCCAAAGCCTTGAGGCGATTGGGCTCTGCCGGTTCTGGGACGGCCACGAAGTCTTCCTCGACGTCGGCAGCCGGCGATTCTTCGACGGTGGCGGGCGGTGGAGTCTTCTGGCGACTTGGGGAAGCACATGGTCCTTGGATCTCTCTGTAATTTTTCCTTTTTTGAGGGGCCTTTGTGTAAGATGGTTGGGACAGCTGTCCACGTATCCGCGAGCGTATCTGTATGTGTCCATGTATTTGTACGTCTTCCTTAACCAGTAATACAGGTATGTTCATCAAAAAAAAAATACCAAACTGACAAAACCAGTAGCCAAAAGAGCTTTGTTTGCATCCACATCAGGATACACCTATACATCATCGCCGTGACTGGCAATCAAGCGTGCAGCGCACACATGCAAGCCGTGCCGTCGGCCCGTCGCGGCTCCAACTCCAACTCGCACACGACACGGCACGGGCACGCCAGCGAGATCATCCTTTTGCGTCCGCGCACGAAGCGGCCCGGCCCAGAACTTATCACGGCCTCGGCCCTCTTTTCACAGGCCCGTATACACTACTACGAGCCTGGCCTCTTCTCAGTTGGGATAGAAAAGACTGCAACGAAATGCTGAGCAGGTAGTGGTAGGTGAAGAAAGCGGCAGGCAAAGAAATGCATCGAATGCAGCGAGCAGGGACTTTGACAAAGTACACGTATTACTAGTTGGGATTTCAACTAGATTTCGTTTTTATAGGGCTAATTTGGATTCATCAATTCCACCTTGGAATTGGAGGGGATTGAGAGGTATTTGAACTAATTTTCTCTCTAATACCCTCCAATCCTAAAGTAGAATGGTGGATCCAAAGGAGCCCATAGTGTTGTAACACACTGATAAATTTTGGTGACTTGGCAAGATCCAGTGCAGAGAGAAGGAATTTTTGGTGATTTGCCGCGAGGACATTCAGGGAGCGCAGAGAAGGAAAAGCAACCTGAGAAGGAAAAGCAACCTGGTGGCTGACGGCTTCCGGTGAAAAGGGCACCATCTACTTCACCTGTTCAATTTGTCATTCTCTAATGCTCAGGCAGATCGACTGCATCTCCATCTGAATAGTATGTTCTCAGCTATATGATATAGGCAGTAGCATCCAGTAATTTGAATCATCCATGGATGACAGTAGCATCCATTGTTTGCATAAAAATTCAGTTTCTTGAGAGCAATTTGTCATAGTGTCAACCGTTACATTGGTGGTGCAAGAAAACATTTGACATTAGCATAAATACATGGAATCTCAATGCTTGATCTTTAGTTGCCGCAGTTAAATGTGTCGTATAGTTGCTGGAAGGTTATAAAAGCTGAACTGGAGTGGAGTGTTTTCTCTCAGTGAGCAGCTCTGAATGATGGGAAACCATGGTATTGTAGTAATTCACATGTTGCTCTTCTAACCTGATATGTATCCAGTATAGACTAAGTGCTCACGTGAACTCTTTGTGTGCTGTATAAGGCAATCAGCACAAAGCAGAAGCAGTAGGGGCTTCCTAGAGGTTTCCTGACTGTTCCTGTGCATTAGCGCTGCCACATTTTCGATCACTGGCCATTTTTGATGGCCTCTTCACAGTGCTTGAGCTCAAGCATCTTCAGGTTCTCTATACACAGCTCAAGTTAGCACTGCTCTTCACGTTTTACTTGTCAGAACAAGTTGTCTTATAGAAGTAGCACAACTCTTATGTTTTACTTTTGCTGGAAGATGCTTTACTTCCATGTTTTGTTTCTCTGATGAATGAACCTGACAAAGGCTGTAGTTTTACATGGAAAGACAGAAACAAGGCGATACATGACTTGATGGCATGCATTATGCAGTGTGTGTGACCTTAACATAAAAAAGACATAGCTTCAGTACGCTAGTCGCTGCTAATCACGACCAGGTCTTGCATGAAACAACAGCCCAAATGCACCAACTACAGGTGCTGCTAAGAACTTACAGTTATATGCAGCAAATAGCCACCCAGTATCCCCAACGCTACTTGGTCTTGGTCTCCCCTGCGACCCTGTCCCTGCTCAATCATGGGAGCCACCTCGCTTTCATCCAACACGGCAGCAGCAGCCATCCTCCACCTGGTCCTCCTCCTTGCAGCAGCTCGACGCCATGGCGCGACGGAGTACGCCGTCGGCGACTCCGCCGGGTGGACCATCGGCCCCAACTACCTCACCTGGTCGCAGAAGTACAACTTCACCGCCGGCGACACCCTCGGTATGTCTGTATAGGGTTCACGAGCCACTGCATTTTTGCCTAAAGATCAGTGATTCTTTAGCTGCTGCATGCTGGCCTCCTGCTGCTTGATCTTGGCCTGATCGATTTCCCGCAGTGTTCAACTACGTGAAGGAGCAGCACAACGTGTTCCGGGTGACGCAGGACGAGTTCCGGACGTGCGAGCCGGGGAACCAGACCATGGGCGTGTGGGCGACGGGCCACGACCTCGTCAACCTCACCGTGCCGGGGGACTACTACTTCCTCTGCAACGTCACCGGCCACTGCCTCGGGGGATGAAGTTCTCCGTCGCGGTGGCCGCGCCGCCGCCTCCTCCTCCTCCGCCGCCGCCCCCACCGGCGCTGCCGCCGCCGCCGCCGCCCACGAGCTCGGACGGCGCCCCGTGGATTGCACGGCGGCCCGCGTGGCCGGAGGTGGCGCGGATCCTGTTCCTCGCGGCGATCGGCGGCCTGCTCATTCTCATCGATTGGTAGCAGTGGTGGTTGTACCAATATTTTTGTGATGGTTGACCTGGACCGTTTCTTGGGGTTGGTTGGGATAAGCTATTGCTATCCAAGTACTGTAATGGCGTCCGCATGTATGTCTACAGTTGATTGATAGTGTTGACTTTGTATGTATGTCTACGGTTGATTGATAGTGTTGACTTGTACTCGAAATGAAACATTGCATTTCTCTCTGCGTCTTGTTATTTTCACTGGCATCATCTGATCAGAGTAATTCGTCAAGAAGTTCATGTATTTTGTCAAAAACAAAGATCATCGTTTCTTAAAAAAAAAAAAAAAAAAACAAAGATCATCGCGCGTACAACAAAATGCCCATCCAAGAGCTCTCTCCTCACAGATCTCTTTTTTATGTTGGCGCCTTTTATGTCTTAAACTGCAAAATGTAGCTGTAGGTATATGGTTGCATGTAACAGTGAACATTGGGAGGTAGACTACTCTTCCTCACGTACAGATCCTAGCAGCAAAGAACAAAAATTTTCCTCTTCTTGGACGTGGGCTTCCCAACAGCAACACTGCAACAGGGTACGAACCTGATGCTTCCTGCTCTGAGATTTTCTTCCTTGTCCTTGCCTTGCTCACTGGTTTCCTCAGTGACAGATCTTCTGGTGTTTGACCCAAGTTACCTCGTACTAGCTAGTGCTATCATTACCACGGGAACCATCACCGTGGGAGCCACGAGTGTTGTTGTGGGCTTGTGCCCATCACCACGCCTACCATGATCAGGATCACGATTCCAACCGTGGCCACGGCCAAACGCCCAAACGGTCTTGGTGGACGACCGCCGCCGCCGCGCAAAAACCGTTGGTGATTGTCGTCGTTCCGACCACCACGTTGCTCACTGCCCCTACTTCACTGAAACCACCTTACGCCATGGCACTACGACACCGCCAAGTCGCCAACCATAAATCTCAGTTTATATGGGAATACAAGTGGGCTTGTCCGTGAGCCTGTTAATAGTCTTAATTTTTGCGGGTTTTTAAAACTCATAAAATTTAATTCTATTTATAGGCTCACTTGCATCCTTATCAGTATAAAATCGACCGATTTATGTGTCGCCCATATTGTTTCTAAAAAAAATGTCAACCATATAGAATATATCACTAAGCACCATAATGTATGGTGAACATTAGTGGATTGGCCACTTTACCACAGCTAAGGGCTTATCCCCACCAAATAATCTCTTGGGTGTCACACAGACACACTAGATTATTAGAACCAAGCCATTACTATCTTGACCATAGTGCCATCATACTATCCACCTCATATTACTGTTTTGACCATAGTGCCATCAGACTATCCACCGCATATATATATATATCAAGGCTATCGCCTGGTGCACGTTTCAGAGCATTTTCTCCTTGACTTATCCAATGGGACCACTTATCCTCCAATCTCAAATGAGAGAAAAACTTTATTCAATCCTGTCACTTTAAATCTCTCAAGATCCATAGCTTGGATCCCCTTTACTAGTAAAACCAAAAAAAAAAACAAAGCTCTAATACACTCTATAGCTTTTGGCTCGCCCTCCATGGCCGCATTTGGATGGCAGACAGGGAGGCATAGGCACGGCCTGCGGGACTCGGTGGAATGTGCGCGCTGCGGCCGGGACATGGAAACGACCAATCATCTTTTTGCTGGCAAGTGTCTTCGCAAGGGAACTATGGCATTGTGTGCCTATCCGCATTGGATGGGATCGGTTTGCACCTTCACTAGGGGCCAAGGGCCACACTCACTGACTGGTGGCTCACAGCTAGAGACCGGATGCCTGAAGACCTGCGCAGGGGGCTGGACTCACTGGTGTTGCTCGTTTCTTAGCTTCTGTAGAAGGAACGCAATGCTAGGGTGTTCGACGGCATTTGTTGCACGCCCGCCCTGGTTGCGCTGCACGTTTTGGAGGAAGGTAATGCTTGGGTGGGGGTAGGCTTTGCGGCTCTCGCGCCTCTGTTAGTAGCGCCCCTTCCTCCCTAGGTGTCTTTCTAGTGTGCCTTCGTGTAACTAATTTTTTGAGGCAGCTCGCCTTTGTATCTTTATGAACCGCTATCCTTTTTAATGAAATATATATGAAGTCGTATTCTAAAAAATAAAATACACTCTATAGCGATTAGCGAATGTCTCAAAGAACTTATGTTCACCCTATAGAGAGTTCTTAGTCTTCACAAGTATCATTTGCACCGCCATTCCTTTTCACACATATTTGGTGCCCAGATACCGTGACTATTTTGTGACTAACCAATATGATTATCCTCCACAAAACACAAGTTAGTCCACGAACACTTGTTTTCATCGATCACCATAATCTCAAATCACAAAAGTAGGGTCTTTTTTTTAGCAAAACACCAATTCAGGGTCTAGATGTGTTCACATTTAAGGTTTAGTTTTTTTTTCCCCCTGCCTGCAGCAAGGCTACTAGAACTCTTTTTTCCGAGTTTTGTAATACATACTATTTAGAGGCTTAATTTACTTCCCTCTGACCAAATTAGTCCAAACGTGTATTATTTAGTTACAGCAGCGCAGCAGTCTGCTACTATATATGCATACATACTGTACTGTATTGGTAACAACATGTACATATATAGTACTCATAATAAAGCAGAACATATAGGTTTATACATGGACGACCTCGTAGTTCCCAAATTTAAAAAAAAAAATGGCACGGGACAAGCGTGCATACATACTGTTCATGTAAGGACCTCGTAGCACACATATTGAAGCAGGCGACGACAACGAATTGGGCAGGTAGAGAAATCAGTTGGAGGAACTACACGCGGAGGAGGCCGCCAATCTTAGCTTGTTCACAGGCAGATCAACACAACAGCTCATACGCTGCAGGAAGCAGATGCTAGCTCTCACACCGTGCCGCTGGTGCTCCTGAAGGAGCCGAGCGCCTTGACGGCCTCCCCGCGCAGCACGAGCTTGTGGTACAGCGCCGCCACCGTCGCCCCGATCAGCGGCCCAACCCAGAAGATCCACTGTACAGATACAAGTCATGTCAATTCCGAATCTTCGACGACTGGACTAATTAATAGCACAGCTCTAGTACTCCCTCCATTCCAAATTATAAGTATCATATTGTGTGGTTATATATAGAGATGTATGTTAATTTCTTACATGGTCTTTCCATGCTTCGTGCTGGTTGAAGAGGACGGCGGCGCCGAGGCTCCTGGCCGGGTTGATGCCGGTGCCGGTGATGGGGATGGTCGCCAGGTGAACCACGAAGACGGCGAAGCCGATCGGCAGCGGCACCAGCACCTGCACGCACGCACGATGACCACGGATTAGCACGTTGCACTTGTGGCAGGAGCAGGCGCGGAGGTCCATGAGCCGGGGCGCTCGCCGTACGGGGATGAAGGAGTCGCGCGCCGTGCGCTTGGGGTCGGTGGCGGAGAAGACGGTGTACACGAGGATGAACGTGCCGACGATCTCGGCGCCGAGCGCGCTCCCGACGGAGAAGCCGTCCGACACCTCGTTGGCGCCGCCGCCGAGGGACTCGTAGGGCTGCTTCATGATCCCCTTCACGATGCCCACGCCGCAGATGGCGCCCAGGCACTGCGCCACGATGTACAGCACCGTGCGCACCAGCGACAGCTTCCGCCCCACGAACAGACCGAACGTCACGGCCGGGTTGATGTGCCCACCTGCAACGTACGTGTACATATATATGCTTGCCGCTCATCAATCAATTTCAATTCTTGGAGCGTCGTCTTCTTCTTCTTCTTCTGTAATTGTATATACCTGAGACGCCGCCGGTGCAGTAGACGAGGATGAAGATGGTGGCGCCGAAGGACCAGGCGACGCCGAGGAAGCCGACGCCGGTGCACGCCTGGGCCTGGGACTGGCTCTTGTACCCGATGACGGTCGCGACGCTCACGTAGAGGAAGATGAGGGTGGCCACGAACTCGGCGATGAGCGCGCGGTACAGGGACCACTTCTTCAGCTCGCTCGTGTCAAGCAGCGGCGCCGGCGGCGGATCCCAGTACGGCGCCTTTGCGGCGGCGCCCGCCTCCGCCGTCTCGATGTCCGCCTTCGACATGCTTTTGCTAGCTTCTCTTAGCTTACTAGCTAGCTACTACCAATGCAATGCTGCTAGCCCCCCCTACACTGATTGGGTGCTTAGCTTAGGCGCGCGTAGGGGAAGAAGGCAGGAGCCGTGGTTTAAATAGCGAAGCGAACACTCTAGCAGTCTGAACTCTGAAGACGACGGGTGGAGGAAACGAAGATATTATTTCAAGGAGCGAGATTCCTTCCTTCCGGTTCACCGTTTGCCATGAATTTACCTACCTTTTCCGTACTTTGCTAGAATTTCAAAGAGGCGATGAAATTCGCATCCAAGTTGATTTTATGTATGTTGACGTGTCACTGAAAATTACACGATTGTTGTGCTCATGCGCGCGTGTTCCTACCGTTTGGTTTAGTGTGCAGCACGTTGAGCTTCTGGTGTCCCAGCAGTTGCAATCCAACAAGTTTCTACACAACAGGTTAAAATCTTATATGAGATATATAAGGGTGTGCGTGTGTGGCAGCGAGAAACGTTTTAGATTATCGTCACCTGAAACCAGTTCTTGTTTTGCAGTCCAAAGAAACACCAAAACGTGGTTCTTGTTCTAGTTTCAAGAATTCAACAAGCTATAGCCAAATGGCTCCGTGAAGTGATCCAGATTCATCTGAAACATTTTTTAGAGAGAATCTTGATTTAAAATGTTCTTACAAGAATATCTGAAAATACTTATCGGCACCCAAAGTATGACAAGTTTGCAAATAGCTTTCAAAATTCTCCTAAAACTAATCAAAATTGCTTATCTTGGCACTCTCTATTCATATTCTAATACAACTCTCATATAGATGCTATCTATTCTCTTTACCCAATTGTCATAGGTTTACTGATTACTTCATATGCTTTTATCCATATAAACATAGTTTTCTCCATTTGCAGCAAGCTTATTTAATTGTGTCCAAATATGTTGTTGACACGAAGGTCAAGTTTTATTTAGTTCTTAATGTAGCCCATGTGTGTCGGGACTTGTGAATCTAGATTTTAATTTCAAAACTTGATCTTATTAGTTACTCCCTCCATGCTCTTAAAACTTGACGTTTTGGACAAGGTTTGGATCAAACATTAGAAACATAAACTATCAATAACTTTTAAAAAATTAGTTTCAAAAGGTGAAACTTATATGTATAGATTCACCTTGAAACCTACTTTTATAAAAGTAATTTTATTTTTAGTTTTTCTCATATATTTTAATAAAAAAGATGAATAAAATTAGGTTTTGGAGACCCGCGTCCTTGTCCAAAACGTCAAGTTTTATGAGTATGGAGTAGTACTATAATTTTTCTACTTTAAACAAAAAAAAAAAACTAGTGCTTATTATTGCCTTATTGGACCTGGACCTTTATTCAAAACCATCCTTTTATATTTTCTTCATAAAATTAACTTAGATCTTACTCCCTCTGTCCCACAATAGTGGACGTCGGAGCGCTTTGAAATTTTTGTCTCCATTCAATGTGGCAGGCATGTATCCGAACCTGTTTTTCTGTCCATGTTCATTGATTCTAGCGTGTACTTAGCAGCAGCTCCGACGTCCTTCTTTTACGGGACGGAGGGAGTATATTGCACCCTACTACAAATGGTATAAATAGTCATTTTTTGTGCTCTAGAGTCTAGATGTTGAATTCCTCTTACAAAAAATTACATTTATCGCTTTGCATGGTGATTTAATTTAGTTTGTTTGTTTATTAATTAATAGCGGAAGAAATGTTATGTAGTAGAAGCATATACAATCTTACTATTACTAATTAGAGGCCCCAACGGAGGCGCCACGTTGATTCTCACCAGACGCGCTAAGAAAAAAAAAAAAGATAAATCCTAGAAATTCCAACAATAATTAGAAACATCGGCCTTTAATTTGGTAGACACTAATCATCATAGTTGATAATAGCCATCGGATACATTTGCAATTTATAAAAAAAATTACCCACCCGCCATTATGAAAAATACATAAAATAACCCCTTAATTTTGTATTTAAATTACCCACACCGCCATTATGAAGAATAGATAAAATAACCCTCTAATTTTGTATTTAATTTACCCACACCGCCATTATGAAGAATAATTCAAGATAACCCTAAATTTATATAGAAATTCCCCACGCACATCTATTATTATTGAAAAGTAAATCAAAGTAACCCCTAGATTTATATATAAATTACTCACTTTGCTATTATAATAAATAAATAAAAGGATAAATATTTTTAATTTCTTATGAAGAATAAAATATTTAATTCACAAAATACATAGTAATAACATGACATCGATAATTCACTTTAAATTATGTTAATGCTACATGAAAATTAATGTCATAGTTTGTTATTTTAAATTATTTTATATATTTTAAATGAAATATTATATCATTTCACTATTGATAATATAATTGTTATAACAAATTTAACAAGTGTAATGCTAGAGTACAAACTGAGTTTCGACTTAAATAATATCTAAACCAAGTACTACTAAGACCTAAACTCTTTTTAGTTAAAAATTAATTTTTTATAAATATAAAAATACTAGACTTTCTACTTAAGTCGATTAAAATTCAAAAGCTAACTATGATTAATGAAGTCACATAATTGGATGCAACTAGGCTTTATATATGCTAATATTAGGCTATCATCTAAAAACGTATCATGCTATAGAAAATTACTTGAAAGTCTATCTAGATATCTCTAATAGAGCCTCCACATTAGTCCTCACAAGATATGATAAGAAAACAAAATATAGAACCTAAAAAGTTCTCACAAAAATTTGAAGAATTTGATCATCAATACCGTTTAACCTAATCACTATTAATAATTTCCTTCAAAACTATCATCAATAACACTAGCTATTGGATCTATTTTAATTCCTAAATAATTATCTAACTCCGCTATTGTGTAATAAAATAACATAAAGTAAAAATTTATATCTAATTACTGATGTACTCTTATTATGATAGATGATCTATGTAACCCAATTTTTATCTTATTATTTAAAAGTTTAAATGTCCTTGCAAATCTACATCTAAAAATTGTCAAGAACTTATAGTTAAAATTGTATAAATAATCATAAAGCATGTATATGTTACTAGTATTAATATTTGATTGAAGTAAGTATACATGATGTGCCAACATGCATCAATGATAAATATATATGTTATATTTTAGCAAAAAAAAAAATATTTCCTTAAAAACTCATATTAGTAATCATAAAATATATTTTATTTAGGTTGCTTCTTTAGATATACTGATATATTTTAACTAAATATTTGACACCTTTATATTTGTATTATAACCAGATCTGCATATATAATTTCATGTAATTTCTTGACAAGAAAATTCAATTATCTTGAAAGTATGGGAGATACCACTCTTGTGTATATATGTTTGTTTAACCTTTTAAATTTATTTTAGCATAAAAAGTAAAATATTTTATGACTTAACTATTAAAATTCTTTAGAGATTAACACTGCTATACACATCGAAGATTCAAGCTCTACCACTTACCTCTAGTGTCATGATGCAAGATTTAAATGATTGCTTATGCTATTTAGTAAATATACTTTATGACCTAAATTACTTATTTTAAAAAATACAAACAGGAGAGTTAGTGAAAGATACATTAAGTACAAAAGTTTTAAGTTTATGGTAAAAAAATATAACAGTTAATAAGACAAAATTTTAGAAAATCATAATTTAGATTCAAGGCTTCATAAGAAATATAAATCAATGCCAATAGAAAGTAAAAATACAAATGGATGAAAGACATATAAAACAATGCCTTGCAAAAAATAATTAATAAGTTTGTGATAATTGATATAGAGTATGAAATATCTATTCTGTCTATTTTGTAGAAAATAAATATAAAAATTATATAATTTAGTATAAAAATTATTTCTTGTTAGATATATTACACAATATATCTCTTAAAATTTTAGCCCGTCGCATGCGAAGCACGGGTTGATGGACTAGTTAACGATAATTGGAGTCTCACGAAATGATGGATGGATGTTTCTGTGTTTTCCATTTTTAAAAAATATAGGACTTTCTTTCGTAGTGTTTCTCATGAGAAATAATGTGGACCCTTTGTTTGCAGTTTCTGCTAATAATAGTAAGATAGTACTGCAGAATTATTTTTCTCCTATACAATATATAGTATGCATGTGTGCGCGAAAGAAGCCTCATTGTAACGGAACTAACATACTCCATTAGAAGTCTTGATGAGGAAGTGCAGATCCGCATATGGCAAGCTTGCTCATGCCGGCATGTCAAGATCAGGCAGTCGCTTTGCATTGGGTCAGTCCCACAGGCGAACAGGCAGGCTGGGCCGCTGGGGCACCAAGCTTCAGGGAAGTTTTGCGGCAGGCGCCTTTTTCTGTTTCACCTGCTTGCATCGCTCGAGTAGGGAAAGCCAGATAGGATGGACTGTTCTAGCAAGGATTTTTCTTGCTTGCGCAGGCAGGCTTGCCCAGCAGAGTAAGGTTTTCACGGCTGCTTGTCCAGAATGCTGAACCAGGCTATAATGCCCATATCTATTTTATAGCTATATAAGTACCTAATTAAATCTATATCATAATAACTATACCTAATATTAATCTATTTTATATCTACTCCCTCCGTCCCATGGAGTTTGTCGTTGGAAAACCGTGCCCCCCTCACAAACACGTTTCCCGGGCGACGTTCTCAATGGGACGGAGGGAGTATATCAGTTGAGAGTTCTTTCCTTCTCACTCTTTTTACTTTCCAAGCATTCGATGAATACGGAGTAAGATTTCAAGGCGTGTCATATATATCTAGTATGTGTCCTATATATCTAGCGCTAATGAATACGGAGTCTAACATATTGGTTATGTTGCAACGCACAGACACATTTGCTAGTACAATATTTGCAGCCAGGCTGATAGCGTCGTCGGTAGTCCTAGGAGTGGGAAGTTTCAGGTTGGGAGTCTGACTCCCACCTCCACATGTGCGGTTTTGCGTGATAAAAAATCTCATCGCTTGTTCCACACCAAAGCACAAGTCTAAGGTCTAGGACTGTCTTGGATAGGTTGTAGTACCGTTGTGCATGGGTGGGACAGGAATTTGAGGGTTTTTTCGGTCTGCATGAGAATGCCTTCGTCTTAACCACAATGCATGGGGTTGTCTTACCATTCACTGGTCAAGTTTTTTTTATATATTAAATAGGTAAATTTTTCTCCATCTATTTTTGGGCCCACCTCTTCCTAACTATCCACGTAGTGAACATTTTCTTATGTCCCGCTTGTTTAACTTCTCAAATTGCACTCATGTCTGTACTTACTCCTCAAGTAAGCACATCCTATTCAGCCTAAATTGTTATGGTTCATCTGTGTACGGCATGCACACCTATAGCTAAAACTGCACTCACGTCCTTTGTGTCTTGTATGTGATCCAGACTCATGATATATACTTATACGAGTTAAGACAACTAGCGTAGAAATAATAATGAATATAGAGTCCAATTCTATATATACACCGAGTCATACCATACATTCATATGTGATCCATACTCATGAATCGCGCCCATACGAGTTAGAACAACTCGTATTTAGCCATGATATAGAGTTCGATTCCTATATACATATTATCAGGTTACTTTGCAACATACAGATACATTTGTTAGTATTCTAACTATGATGCATCGACCTCAACATGCTTTGCCAATCCTGTGATGTGGCCCCTTTTGTAGGACCGGTTTAGGTCACCCTCCTTATATCTAAAGATTGAATGAGGCACAACCAAAAGAAATCGAGTGCGTCATTAGCTTAGAGCATCTTTATCTAGCAAGAAATCTAGAGTAGAGGATGATTAATTAAATTAGCTCTTGAAGAATACTTTTTTTTTTACTAAAATCTCTATTCCTAAAAAATAGCAAGCATATAGAGAGCTTTCTGGAGTTGCTCTTATAATAAAGATAAGGATAAAATGAGAGAGTTGATTCATTTGCAGATAATTTAATGGTGATTTTTTTAGTATAAAAGTAATATAAAGAAATAGGAATCTCAGGCGAAATCCCACAGAGATGCAAGTGTTTGTGGGTTTTTCTACCAGCCCAGAAAGTCGGATATGATGCATCTCATACCGTGCCTAGTCCTCAAAGCATATCCTTTCGCAGCGAGGCTTGGGAAGGCTGGCCGAGGATCCAATTCGCTTGAAGCCACAAATGAACCATCAAGCAAGATATCCAGAATCCAGAGTGTGGGAACTGGGAACAGACTAAACAAAAAGCTACGCCCGAGCAGCTCAGGCCACTAATGAACCATCCAAAGGAACAAATGCACCGTAGCATAGCGACATGATGCGTATGCCGTGTATAGCGCGTAGCTAGCGAAGTGTTCGGACACGTGTAAGTTTGTAACAGGTCGGCCTCTAGTCTAGCTAGTGGATATTTTCTAGGACCCCAGCCTAGAAGTCAATATTCTTTTAATATTTAACAAAATATATAAATTTTTTATTAATATTTATGATACATAATATAAGTAGATTAAACAATATAAACTCAATTATTTAAAGATATATAAATATAGAATGATAATACTATTTTGTATATTTTTGAAAAGTTTGACTCTCTAAGGAACATCAATATTCACGGCCGCCTCTACAAATACATTTCTAAAAGGTGGCTTGGTTTCAAGTCACAGTAGAGACTGCTGTAAATTTACCCACCTCTTGAAAAGCTCCCTGCTCCTATTACTGAAAACCAATTTTATGCACTACTTGGTGCTGTAGACTACACTAGGGAATGCCAACAAAATTCCCAGCAGGAAGGGAGCCCTAACCAACAGCACGTAGTGCTAGGTTTTTTTTTTTTTTTTTTTTTTGATTGAGTTTGCTGGCGTTCTCTAGCGATAGACAGCGATACTAGGACGTACAATGCACACCGCAAACTAGACTGATTTTTTCGTCAAAAAAGAAATAGACTGATTTTGATTATATATTCCTCGCACAGTACAGTACAGGAGAATGCATGGACAGCCTCGTGGATCGTGGTCCAATCCGTCGCGTCGCGTCGGTCCGTCTGCGGCCCACATCGCGCACGCCTGGCACATTTCGTCATTTCCTGTATGTACGCTTGCTATGGCCTGTGGGCTGTCAGCTGTGTGTGTGGCTCATCCTGCAGTGCGCGTGCACGTCGCCGTCGCCGTCGCCGCGTCTCCGGCGAGGCGCCATGCCAAGGTTGCCATTTCTCCGGCGACGTACGAGGCCGGGCCCACAGTGATCGCGCCGGATTCGTCAAGTCGCAAGAATTTTTCTGGCATCGAGCGGAACCGATATTTGGTCCTTAATTGGCGCCATGCCAAGGTTGGCATTATCAGTCGCCGGTCCAGCAAGCACGCGACTCGCCCCCCCCCAACCACACCCCCCCACCATTGTTAGCATCTCCGAATTTTTGTCGAATCGTTTTCAATCTATCCGGCGCACCCAATCAGTGGGTGGCTGCTGTGCCTCGTGGATAGAGAGGACCATAATTCGCACGTGTAGGAACAGGAGTATAATTTAGAATAAAAAACAAAACGTCTTTTTTTAATTACATAATATAGATACAAATGCTCATAATGTATGCACACTCGCCCCTAAAAATACACGCACACGAATCTATCCGTATGAGCATATCTGTAAGACTGGTCGACAGATATCGAAATTGATGAATTCACCACAGGCACTTCGCTATACAACACCGTTAAATTATGGAATAATAAATCTAGAAAAGCACGAGTAACCGTGCCAAGCAGAGAACTTAAACGTGTATAGGCAGGTTTCACACATAAAACCTAATCAACTAAGCTAGACTCGCTTCGTAAACATCTTGTAATTTAGAATAGAGAGAGTAGAAAATAAGATATTAGAGTGGTATAGTCATGTAGCAAAGCTTGAATATACATCTATAACATGAGAAGAATATTTTCTTCTAGCTTTTGAAATTAAATGTTTCCTTCAAAAAAGGATTAAGGTTTAAGAGGTTGTTTTACATCTTATTTTGGAATCAAACGGTATACCTAGTTTTAGGTTTGCAACCACCTAGTAACGTTACTGACCTTTTCAATGGGTGGTACAAACAGGGGATAGACGATTGAACAATCCACCTGTTCAATAGGCCGTTGAGGGAGGCGGCCAAGTCCCCTGGGGCCACCCCCCGTGAGGCATCAGCCGCAGGGCTGCAGGCGGAGCAGAGACCGCGCGAGGGCACAAGCCCGGCCACTCAGGATGCCGCGACGCCAAGCAGCCAGCGCATGGCCACGCCCCCACGGGAGATCAGCTCCACAGAGCCCCGGCGCGCAGCGGCTGACAGCAGCTCCGGCTGAATGGGCACAGAAGCAACTCGGGGGGCCGACGCAGCTCCATCGGCGTTCGACTGAAGAGATTTAGGCAGCGCATCCTAATCAAGGAGGCCTCCCCACTGCTGCCGCCGATCACTCAGGAGACGCCACCGGTGCGGTTACCAACAAGGAGCCGAAGACTTGCCGCGCAACCACTCTCGAAGATTCCGGCATCCAAGCGCGGCGAATTCCTCGTCATGAAGCGCATGGGCTACATGAACAGCGCAGGCAGCAAGGTAACCACGGCGGAAAAGAGGGCGTACGACAGCATCTTCACCGACAAGCTCTCTGAATCCCATCAGGAGGCCATGATAATCCTCTTCCCGGACCCCGCCAGGCCAGCTCGGCGAAAGGGACGCGGCACCCGGCGCGGCTAGGCGTCCGAGGCGGCCATTCTTTGTTGTTTAATTCGCGAGTAATAGGTATATGAGAGTTTGCGAAGGGGGACAGCGACTATGTTTAAAACCAATCATCCCCCTCGCACTTTTATACCGAATTTGTAAAAACTCCCATTCTTAAATGCAATGATGCGCAAATCTTTTGCGTATTCGAAAAAAAAAAAACAGCGTGTATATTGAACAATGCTCTTTTTTGTTATAAGGAGGTGCTGCCATTTGAGAGACAATAATATGGCTTATAATTAAAAGGTAAAGTCATTTTTATTAAATACCAACTTAAATTTTTTATATAGATTTTATCCAGCGGAATACATTGGTTACGCCAGTGGACATAACTGGAATGGTGTGAAGAAAACAAGAAGCGCGCACCATCCATACTAGTACGTGTTTAGCGCTAGAAGCGGCACCTTTGCATTGTTTTTGTTACCTTTGGGTGGCCTTTTAATGTTAGGATTGAATTTAAGTTGGATCTAGTCCCTGTTATACACCAAATATTATAATAATTGGTCTAATTCTTTGCTCGCAAGGAATAATGTTAAATTTTATCCATTGTCTCAAAAGAAAGTTTGAATTTCATCCTACGATTTATACTATGTAGCACCACGTGCGAATATTAGCAGGGCACTGGTCACTGGGTGTCTGGGTGGAGACTGTTGTTTTGGATTTATCGTCAAATAATGAGTGCACTGCTGCAGCCGAAACAATAGACCTTGTTTTCAATTTCTTTCATTCGTTTATGTGTTGTGACTTATTTTTTTAATTTCATTGTTTTGGTTATGTATCCATTTCCCTCACATTTGTGTTCAATCGTTGAGATAAAAATGTTATAATAAAAACTTAGATGTATGATCGCAAGTTCACAATTTTATTAGTTGAACTATTGAGGTTTAAAAATAAGTAAAGTTTTATTTGTAATTAAATTATATCAATGTTTTGATGGTGAAAATCTTTGTTTCTAAGAAAAAGTAAAGAGTTAGCATAATGATATATTTCTTATTTATTTTTATTTCAATGAAAACACCGAATTGAGAAAAATTGCACCGATAAGAAAGAAATAGAAATAACAGGAAAAACTGATGGAAAAAACGAAAACAAAACAGATGGGTAAAAGCAAAAGAAAAACCAAAACGATGGAATAAAGAAGCGAAATAAACGACCGAAGAAAAATGAACGAACGAATAGACAGAAACGTGGAAGAAAGACCAAACAAAAAACATAATCGTGAAAAAAAAGACAAGGAACTAAAGCAAAGTAGAAACGGACACCGAATAAGAGACCTGAAACATGGAAAAAGGACTAAGCAAAGTAGAAATCGACACATAAAAAAGAAGCAAAAGTAGAACCGACACATAAAAAAAAGAATGCAAAAGTAGTGGATGAAAGAAATAAAATCGGACACAAAATTATAGCTACACATATATAAATTGTTCTAATTTCTATGAGCATGACTTATGAGCCCACGTAGATATGAGATACAGAAACCATGACCTAATACGTCTTAAATCAGACTCTGTATCGATTATCACCAGACACAAACTATTTCTGCTCGTATGAGCACAAGTCGTAATTCTAGGTTATGTATTATATGTAGAAGGTGTATGTGCATTATTAGGATGAAAAAGTGGGACGAAAGATAGTTAGCTAGAGGAAGATGGATAAGAAGAAATTTTAGCCATTTAATATTAAGGTAGATATAAAAATTGCACAGCATGCGTTTGCAGGGCCAGATTCAACCTGGGAGCTGCAGCCCCAAAGCCCCAAATGTGGCACAAATCTTTTTTTGAACAAGTTCAACTAGCCCTCGACTGCCCAACCATATATCTTTGTTTCTAAATAATTTGTCCTTTTTTCTTTCTAAGTATCAACTTTGACTAAATATAAAGAAAATATTAATTTTATGATATATAAATATTACAAGTATTTTCTATAATCAAATTAAATTTACAGTACGAACACCAACGCCGATATTTATTTAATGACGGAGAGAGTATAACCCTTCATGGCCTCATTGTTTTGCACACCTCATGCAGACACGTTTAGGGGAGGATGTTGAGCTAGACTCGTGCCGGCGTGTGAAGATACCGGGCTAGCTTAGCTCGGCTCGAAAAGCAAATGAGCAAAAAATCAAGCTCACCTTGGCTCGTGTAAATGTTCGAGCTAGCTTGTTTCACCTCACAAGCTTGACGTATTTTTTAGATAATGAAAATTGATTCTCCAAAAAAATATATAATGAAAATTGTTTTGACATTAGAGATAAGACATCAGTCTAAAGTTATTACAAAGCGATAGCCGCTGTTATAAACTCATTTGCAAAGCTCTACAATGACCGAGTTTGACATTTTTTATGCCGGGGGGAGGAAGCAGGAAAGTATGGTGGGGAGGAGCTTTGGGTTGCAGGTTAGTTGGCGTCTTGGCGATGTCATCTGCGAGATGATTGGCACTACTGGACAGGATGCCATAGCTATGCAGGGATGGAGATGCCTCTGCGATTTGCGCTGGCGTCCTCTTCAGGTTCAAGAAACTGGCGCCATTTCTTTTTCTTCTGTCGTCGATAGCACACTGCACACGTGGAGGGAGGAAGTGAAGACAAGGGAGGACAGGAGAGCGATGGGAAACGGAGGGCCACGAAGCGTGCGGCATCCGCGAGATTCGCCGTCGGCGTCGTCTCTCTGCGAGCGCTAGTGCGGTAGTGCCTGATCGAGGGCTGATGTACGAGGGGAAAGCTTGACCAGAAATATTTCACACTGACACTAGGCCTTGGGGATGGACGGGTGGTTGGCCAAGATGAGGAATTAATTCAGGTCTTGTTCGTTTGTCTTCGAACCAAGGGGATCCACGAGAGTTTTGACTTGTAAAAGACTAAATTATTCATCTCAATCACTTTCAACCTGCTATGGGTGAAGAATGGGCTGGATGATGGCTGCTGGGGCCTCTGTCCTATCATGGATTCCTGGTGGTTGCACTTTGGTCTGCTATATATCCTGCTGATGTGATTGCACGCAAGTTAAGCTCGTGAGTACAGCTCGCAAGCCCGCTCGATTTAGCTTGTTATGTTAGCGAGCTCAAACACTGACTCTCGGCTGTTAAGCAAACGTAACGATCCGTGTTAGTCATGAGCCGAGCCGAGCGAGTTAACGACTCGCGAGTTTTTTTTCCCTTTAGCTCTAGTACTCATCGCCGCGTCTTCTCATTTCAGCTTCTTGCGGGACGCATCGGAGCGGAGCCAACGCCGGCTCGCCGGGATCTCGGAGCCAGAGGCGCTCCTCGGCTCTCGCGATGGATCCCTGGATCCCTTGCTTCACCAACGCCGGCTCGCCAGGTTCCCGCCGTCCACTTCGTCTTTCTTGTGTCTCACAGTCACAGATCGTAGTACAGTGCCACGTTCTACGTACCGGGATAGTACATTTTCATACCGAAAATATGGATCAGTTTTATCCTATAATAAAAAAATTCCTTCTCAAATAGCGTTTTATGTTCTATAATTTTCGTTTCTCATATCTACCTATCGGAAACTTTTGTCACTGTAGTTCTGTCTTCGGCAGCGGCAACCAGCTGGCGTTTGTCCCCGACTCGCCTGTTCATTCTTCCAAGGTCACGGCCCATTATTCTTGGTGCCAGTTATGGATAGGTCTCGGCCCATCTTGTAATGTGATGCACAAGGCCCATTATTCTTGGTGCCAGTTATGGATAGGTCTCGGCCCATCTTGTTTTTGGCATAAGTGACTAACGGCCCAAGAAGTTAAATTGTTTATTTTCCATCATTCCGCGTGTTTGTCGCTCTCTCTGTAGTTTACTCCTACTACTAGATTTGTTCAGTTAAAGAAGATATCGTTTTGTTGACCTGGAAAAGCGGAAAATTCGGTGCAGTATAGTATAGCCGGACAGGACGCACGGTATTATGAGTGATCAAGATGAACAAAGCCTTAGGTAGGCGCAACCATTGCTATGCGTGTAATGTGTTAGTTGGACCCTTTGGGCTATCATGTCATATTGTCTGAATGAACAAAAAACGCGTGATACCCAAACGGTCTTGTACTTCTGAAATCTGAACTCACGATCGCAAACTGCACCATGCTGTGCGGGAGAGCAGAGCAGCAGCTGATTAGCTGAAGCTAGGCCTAGGCGCCCAGCCGCCCACGAAGGAGTACAGACTCTCACAGTGGCTGCAAAGCAAGACTTGCTCTTGGGTCAAAAAAAAAAAATAATCGACCGGATTAACAAATCTGTTGAGACTTTAGGGGAAGAAAGGATCGTTTTCGATGCACGCATCCACCCATTAACCTCGGCGATCGAGAGACCGGGATATAATGATGACGTCATTTCGTTGACCAACTTATTTATGGATAATAATTTAATAACATAACTAAAAATTCACTCTATTTTATGATGGATGGGGATACTAAGAGCATCTTCAAGACTTTCTAAAAATTTCTTCTCAAAACTACAGAGTTTTTCAGCTTGCCAAAAAAATTGAGAAATAAATAAGACCATCTCTAATGGTTTTCAGTATTTCATTTCACTCATAAAATCTAGAAGATATTTTCAGGAATTCTTATACTATTTCTAAATTATCATAAACAGTGTTTCCCTTTTATACATTTGAATGAAAACCGTTTCTTTTTATTATTATTTTTCCACATCCTTCCACCTTATTACAAGTACTAAAAGATCGTATTGGGAGGTGATTTGGCAAGTTGTTGAAGATTTTTTTTTTAATTTTTTCAAAAACAAGGAACAGACGCTCTTACTATTATTATCTTATGATATACAGAAATCCTTGTGTTTCTTGGCTCTACATGGTGTAGTAGAGTAGTAAGCAGCTCTGACTTTGGTCGTCGTCGGTTGCCACTCAAGCCTCCACTGGCCACTGCCTCCGGTAGTGCGTCGACGTATAGTATGCCTGAGGAGGAGGGAGTGGTGGCGCTGGCGTCACTGCGGCACCGCGTGTGCCTGCGGAACGGTGCACTAGGCGCATGGATCCCTTGGGGTTCGTCGTCCCTAGTGACGTCGCCTGCCTGCCTGCTTTCCGGCCGGTCAAACTCGTAACTGCCCGTGCGTTTCCTAGGATAGGAAGTGTTAAGAATTCCTCAACTAGAGGATTAATGGGCTCATCTTACCAATACTGAAACCGCGTCGCGGTCCTGGGAAGACAGGGCGGCCACGCCATCCCAAAAGATATGAGCCGTCAGATCGCGATCGAACGGATCAAATCATGAAAAAAATCGCTTTCACCTCTACTGTTTATTACTGTTTACATACTGTTCACTAAGGGTTTTACTGTTCACGCGTCAGCCGGAAAGAAAATTGCTGCGCGTACACGAGAAACATACCCAAAAGATTGAAGTAAGCCTTTTTTCCTTTTCAGAAAATTTTTAGAAAATACCTGAATAAACTATAACCACACTAGAGCCTACCACAAAATATTTCTAACCTCTTTTTCATCATCCAAAAATCCATAATAATTTGTAAATTCCCTTCATTCGTGTTTTACCAATAAACTTAAAAAGTTTATATTTCATCTATCCTAACTCGAATCTTGTAATTCTTCCACCAAAAATCTTTTTAAAATAAAATCCTACATATTTAATTTATTTTTTATAATTTTTTATGATTATTATAAATGCAAATATCCCTCTTCTTCAATTATAACATAGATGGCATGACGCGGACGTACAATTAATATGATTGCGATCCTCCTCTGTTTTAAAACTAACATATATCTAACTTAAAATTAATATAAATAGACAGATTAAAAATTAAATTCATATAACATCAGTAAGAATAAAAATTATAAAATGTCATTGAGCACAAAATAGAAAGATTTCAAATAGTTTAATGACACATATTATTTAATACATTAAAGTTGATGTTTTGAACATTACTAGATAGTTGTATATACAAGTTTTAGATCGTCTTACATGTACTTTTTATTTAACGAATACTCTTTGTACATCATTAGCACGTCAAAACTAGAGCAGCAATAAAAATCTGCGAGCTACCAGTTGTGTCCGACTCAAGCAATTCAATTAGCTAAATTATTCTTTGGTCTTTGTATCTTTTATTTGAGTGAATGACAACAACCATTTGATCTGTTCTTTGTAAACTATTCTAATTAATATACGTTTAGTACAACGAAAAAATATAATGGTAAAACTCAATGAATTTAGAATAACGTAACCGTATTTATGAATGTTAATACTTTTAAATATAACTTTAGTCAATCGAAGAACAAGAACTACATTTTTTTGTGAATAGAGGGAATATACCTTCTCATAGGCGAGCCACTTTAGTATATAAAATATTTATCTTGGCGGTACACAGCCAAGATCGAACACTTTGATTTCTATTCACGCATGGTCTTTGTGCACCATTAGCACTTAAATACTGTAGCATCAATAAAAATGAACGACCTACCGGTTGTGTCCAACACGAGCAATTCAGTTAGCTAAATTATTTTTTACTCTTTGTATCTTCTATTTGAGTGAATAAAAAATAATCATTTGACCTGTTCTTTGTAACCTATACTAATTAATATACATTGGGTGCAACGGAAAATATAATGCTAAAACTCTATGAACTCAGAAGTTTATATCTCATCCATCCTAACTCTAAATGTTGTAATTCTTTCACCAAAAATCTTCTAAAATAAAACACTACTTACAATTCTTTTTTTTTTTTTTATTTTTGTGGTTGTCACAAATGCAAATAGCCCTCTTCTTCAATTACAACATAGTACGATGCGCAACTACAATTAATATGATTACTATACTCCTCTGTTTCAAAACTAACATATATCTACTTGTATGTTGATAGTTTTAGTAAAAAATATAATTATATAACCCCTGTAAATAACAACACCTGATAAAATAAAATTATAGCCAACTAAAAACGGCATAGAATTGTATTCTAGCAATTGAATATACTAAAAATCGATAAAACTAAATAATATTTATAAATAAATAGTTTGAATTTTTAAAAAAAATCACCAATACATGAATAATTAAAGAACTTAAAATTAATATGAATATACATATTAAAACTCAAATTCATATAACATCAACAACAATAAAAATTGTATAATGCCATTAGCCACACAATAAAAAGGTTTCAAATAGTTCAAATGACGTATATTATTTGTTACATTAAAGTTGATGTTTGAACATTACTAAATAGTCGTACATATAAGTTTTGATACTCTTATAGGTGCTTTGTTATTTAATTCGACACCAATTTTATTGTAACACATATTAAACAACTCACAAAGAAAAAAACCTCCTTAATTTTTTTTTGGAATTAACCAACACTACGCCTTTGGTTATTTTATAGAACAAACCTCGACGACAGTATATACCAAAAAGTTAAATTACCAAAATGAACGTACATACCGATAATTTAAATTACGAAAAGGACCGTACATACTGATGAAATGATTTTTTTTCTTCCCATTTCAAAAAAAAGACAGAAAACAAAACATAAAAAGAAACGGGAAAATAAAAGTCCAACTGCTACTGAGCTTTTAATTGGCCCACAATTGTCATTTCATTAAATTAAAATATACGGGCACATTCCAAGCGCGGTAACACCGCGCGCTGTTCTAGTACCATATAGGTCTTGAAGGCTATCATATATGCCCTGAAGGCTACATCTATATAAGAGGACTATATGTATATCTATAATAACGAATAAAGAGACGGCTCTCCCCTCATATACTATGTCTTGTGTATTGTTCTTGGTGATTGGACATGGGAGACGGGATCAATCTATAACTTCTACACGTCTTGTTTTTGGGATTGGAAACGGAAAAACGGATCTAGCAATCCGTGAATAGGCTAATTCTCAACACGTTATCAGCAGGTCTTCCAACTGGGTGAGAAGTTCCTAATTTGTCGATTATATATCGATCTTGATATATCATGATGCTTGGATTGATTTCTGTTTTCCAATGCGTTGGCCATTATCTCTGTCGAGCGATGGGTCGATCAAGCGCCGCCTACGGATTGTGTGGACGGACGGACATGTATGGGCCATCGGCCGCAGGCTTTGCACGGGGAAAGATTGGCCTCCTCGATTTGAGCTCGCGCATCAACAAGTATATGCATGCGTACGTGAATGCGATCCGCATCTAGTCCATGTTCGCAAGGCAAGGATCAAGTGGCCGTATACTGTGCTGAGATCAAAAGGATGCCATGGACATAGCGGCGCGGCAGTTAGCCGTCGCTTCTTCGGTGACCGGGCACCACGGCAAGCGGATGAACGCTCTAGCCTCATAGAATGGCGCGAGATCAGCGACCATATCCAAACTCAGGATTCAGCTGCGCAAGCCGTCTATGTGACCTGATCATTGATGTTGCGCTCAGACAGTCTCAACTCATCGTCATACTGGCAGGTCATTGGCCTTGCCGCCTATATGCCCTACGCGGCATGAATTTTTCACCACATCAAACGTGACACGGTTTGTCATTTAAATCTTCTCGTTATTTTTGTTCTACTAGATTTATTATATTATAAATCCTGCAGATTTTAATATTTCTAGTAGATCGACTGAAGCATATAAGACTAGTAGTTTCTTTTGTATATAACACCCGATGTGTTTTACTAGTATTTTTGGTATGCTCCATGGACCACGGACAATAATACTCACATGCTAGCTTGTATAATCAATGGATTAATTTCTTGCTAGCGCATTACTGGATTAGCCGGTTGCATGTCATAGAATCGTTTCTAGTTTTCCTTGGCATGCACATTTATATACATAACGTGAAGATGTAAATCATGCATGATTGTTTTTTAAAATATATGACCGGAGTTTGTCATTGAGTTGTTATCTGGAGAAAACATCATGCAGCAGTCAGCGAGGCTGGCTTTTGGGGACTATTTTGCACAACAAAGAGACGATTTACCTCTCGGGCCTTGCTATGCCGTTGCATTATTGACTTAATTAATGACATTTTCTCTGAATGATGGCTACTAAGCTCATCTGACTAGCTGTTCACATGTGCATTGGCCCAACGAATGCATGCCTGAAGCTGTTGTACCTGCCATGCGCACAAAGCATAAGCTGCTGTTGTGAAACTCGTTGATCTTGCAACCATCATCGTCGTATTCCAAGAGTTCGCCGCTGAACGGTGATGTCGGTCTTGTGGTCATGCAACCACTGTCAGATTGCCTAAGTGCAACCACTGTTCATGGCTACTATTTAACCCCTGAAGTTAAGGATAATAGAAGCAGTGGTATCCCGTGCCATGTGGATAACCTCAGATTTTGAAGTTGGCAGTGATTATATAGCCTTTTTAATTAAATTTTGTTAAATATGGTTTTTACTTCTAGATCCTGAAGATCTTGTAATTTGGAAGCAATTTTTTTTAAAGGTTCTAGGCTTCTGTAAAATTTACTCTATTGGCTTTATATTTTCCTTACATGGTTTGTATGCGAATATTATATGGGATAGTAATCCCGAAGTATTACTAAGGCCAATATAAATAACCCAAAAATATATATATGTTTGGAAAATCTGGAAAATAAAAGAAACATGTATGGCTATGTAAGACCATTTTTTTCTCTCTATCGCTCCCTTTAATGTTTTGGTTTATTTACCTGAAGTAACCTGAAGAAAAACCATTGCATGTGACTTTGTTGGTATATATATTTAAGGTCCATTTGTAACTTCCACGATGGGAGCTAATACCTTGCCTAGAACAAGCATGAGGTGTCAATCTAACTGAGTGGAGTCCCGAAGTACACATCATAACTCAGAATTAGAGGTACCCATAGCCGCTGAAATGACAGTGGGCATCATGGAGGGAACGATTGTATTGTGTACAAGTAAGCTGAATGATGGGTGGAGTGACTAAGCGATAATATATTGGCTAGTAGCCCCTGTATACGCCACACCTCACTTAATTTATTAAGATCTACCTGCCAACTACTGGAAGATTGAAAGCGGGAGAATAAGTTTGAATCCCACATCATAATGAGCTAGAAGCTAACTTGGTTTGTATTAACAAACTACCAATTATAGTAGTTATCCAAGGCTCTGAAAGACCTCATAGATCTTGACAACGTCACTTATAGTGACGATATTTTTTACATGTATCTTTTACCTACAAAAGTTTATGCTCTAGTTGAGAGTCTATCCCAGAAGGATATTGGTCATTATTGATCTTGCCAAGCAGTTTATTTATTTATTTTTATTATGTCAATGACTTTGCATTAAAATAATATTTCCTAGATATATGGAAAATTCTTGGTCTTATCTGTTCTATTTTAAAAGCTTCTCTTCATGTTGAACAATGAATTGATCCAAGCAATGTTTTACATAGAACACATAATATGTTGCAATAAATATGACTCAATTTTATATATGTGGTATGAGTAGTTGAGTCAAATTTGGGCAATAAACAAAAAGAGCCGATTATGAAATAATTCTGCATCCAAAATTTTTCGCTTGGCAATCAAGGCTAAATGCTAGATATCTTATTATACTTATGCACACCAAGCTTACCACGCCTGAAAGCGCAATGCCACCATTAATTGTTTTTCCTCACACATATGACCTCGAAGGTCAATATACGTAATACTGAAAAAATCGATGTCAATATACAACAATTGGTGAGCATTAGTCCTGAAGGATTATTATAGCTAAATTATAGGTTACATCAGTAACTATAGGTGTTAAGTCTAGAAGGCTATATATGCATTTGTTGAAATCAAGAACTTGCAGATAATTACCAGAAGTTATGGGATCAACAAGAAGTTGAGGATACTCCTTCTGTAGAAGGAATACACACGTTATATGCATGCAAGCTGCGTTAATAAAGTCCGAGCTCACTGTATATAGAGATATTAATGCCCCCCTAATAAAGTGCGTATTTTTCCCAAAATAAATCACCACTAAAACATACATATAGACCACTAGAAGTTGGTGAATGGGAATTAGTATGCTATCAAATATCTCGGCATTAGGGGAGATGAATGCCCATTTTATGAAATAATGCCTTGATATTTATGAATCAAAAACGCACAAATCTAAACTAAACTAGTTGTTTAGTAACACTCCACTATTCCATAGCATGGAGTTATGCCAGATAACTATTTGTATCAATGAGGAGTAACTAGATTGGTTAAAATCTAAATGGATGCTTCTACCTGAAGTAGATGTGGATATACCCGGGATTAATTTCATATCCACCTGATTTAGGTATTTTGATCAAATTATGTGGGAACGCCTGCAAATAAGATCTAGAGGCCTAACTCAAAAGCATATGCTCATGAAGCAAACTCACATTAGTGTGATAAAACTCCTCTTATACTCTTGTAGAGAAATCACCATTGGTGAGTCACCTCATGATGAGGTTCATCCCGAAGATGAAAATCCTAGCAATGCGCGCGTACTATAAAGCTAGGAATACTGAGAACAAAAATGGATCTATCATTTTGGGAAATAACGAAGATCATTGTTAAGGTGTTTAAAGTCGAGGAAAATATGTGTCGACACTTGTTTGCCTCTATAATTGCTAAATGAGTCTCCTTGTGAGAACCCGGATCCGGAATAAAGTCCATGGCAAGTGCTTGAAGCTCTCGTATTAGGTCAAATGAAAAATGCAATTGAGGCTGAACCAAAAATCGCTAAGTAAGTATCTCGAATCTGATGTTCGGGTAATTATGGGTCATCATTGAAATTATGGGTGGTGAAAAGCGATGGTTCAAAAGGTCCTAATAGGAACCGGTTCTGACGTAAGCTTTACAAAATTTGTTCCGTTACATAATGAATCGGCTAATGCATGAATTAAAATATACAGTTATAGGATTCTGAAAATCCACGAAAAGCAACATTGAAATCTCATACCAACATTATCTTTTGGAGAAATAATCTCTCCATAAATATAACAACTCCCTGAAGGATTTTCCTTTAAGGAATATATGGTTATAAGTCTGAATACACCAAAATAAGAGAATTCCTTAGATGGAATAAAGACCCATATAAAATCTGAGAGATAAGATGAAATGAGGATCTCAAAAGAACAAAAGTATACCATATAAGCACATGTGTATTTCATGAGTTTTTACTATAGGTGTATATACTTGTCATAAAATATGTTCTCCACCTAAAGATTTGGAGTTACAGTATCCTCTTGAAATTAATATGATATATTTTGGTGTTACTAGCATTTTCTCCATAACGCTAGAAATACGGACTTATGATGTCTTACTATGTATTAGAGATAAAGATTCTCAAAGAATCTAGAATCGATCTCAGAAGGAGTCACCGCTATTATGAATAGAGAAAATTATAATAATATAAAGAATAATTATCATTGATCACATCTCGAAGATGAGTATTATTGTAACTTTAGAGTGCACAAATATGCATCCCGATGTATGCATGATAGAATGCAATAGATTATTTTCAGCATTATTCTCTATTATAGTGTTCTTGAAGAACAGCGAGACAAATGTCATGAAGACTAAATATTGTAAAAATTTTGTGATCTCACTTGCATTGTCCACGTCTATGTTTATCTCTAAATAATGGTTAATGCTATGAGAATAGATGACTTCAATGGATATTGTCATCGGGGAGAGTATTTACAAGATATTGATTGTCATTCTCGAGACTTTAAAAGTCTCAAACAATACCTAGAAGGTGTTGTTCTAATAGTGTGCTTTCTAACTTTTATGGGATGTTATATCCTCGGCACCATTTATGAATTGAGTTTATTGTTTATATATACTTCTTTCGTATTTTTACTTCATGAGTTCCGAAGTAAGATGAGGTTAAGATTATGAACCGATCCTTGTAATGTATACAATATACTTGTTAAGTATATGCTTCCTGTAGAAAACATTTTTGGCACAATGAGATAGTTACGCAAGGTTAGGGAGAGATTTTCTCTGGAAGATTAGATCTTAATCAGAATTCTAGAGAATTTAAATGATATGATCCAGAAGGTCACTATTTATCCTGAAGATATATGTTGTACTCTTTTTTCCTTAGTGGGTTTTTCTGAAGTTTCTCATGTAAGGTTTTTAATGAGGCAATAATGTGCAAATGCATTAAGCGACAATAATGTACTCTTTCTCTAAAGTTTTTTCTCATTGGGTTTTTTTGGAGTTTTAATGAGGGATATATTTGTCATGGTATTCACCCAAGGGGGAGTGTTAAGAATTCCTCAACTAGAGGATTAATGAGCTCATACCATATGGGCCTTGAAGGCTATCCATATATGCCCTGAAAGCTACATCTATATAAGAGGACTATATGTATACCTATAATAACGAATAAAGAGACGGCTTTCCCCTTATATACTGTGTCTTGTGTATTGTTCTTGGTGATTGGACATAGGAAACGGGATCAATGATGGGGACGTGATTCCCGATCTTCCGTCAGGTTCAAGATAACTATCGATTTAGTCGGAGATCGACACACCGATCCGGCTTCAGATCACAAAGACCCGAACCCTGCAACCTTAGCACCATGTCTCCTCTGGTTATCAACCGCGTCACAATCCGGTTGACCTCGCCAAGAAGGCTAATCCCTGCTGCGAATCGAAGAACACAAGCAAGAACAAGATAATACGCAACTCAAGAAAAGTGACAATTGCAGATATATGATTAAGATCACGAGTTGGGGTCTCACAAACTGATAACGGCGACTGTTCGATGACAGATTAATCTAAAGCAAAACCCAAACCCTAACGTAGGCGGCGGCTACTGATTATATAGTCTAAAGGACGTGCAAGCACTCTCATTCACGTCCTCCTCATGGGCCTATACGTTACATGGCCTGACGGCCCAAAAGATAGCAATGCAACGCCCAAACAGATTCTGGACGCTTACTTGTTTTGATGATTCCTGTTGACTCTGATGGAATTTAGACCTCAAACCAAAGCCATTAGTTAGCTTATAAAATTATCTTTTCATCCATATGTGGATCATCAAAAACAGAGTTCGGATGTGTCCTGGGCGTCCGATTTACCGCTCGCTGGTCCCTGTTGGTATATTTAACGCACACAGAATAATCAAGAGATAAATCCGCAAGCGCACGGATACCGCTGTAGCTTTCGCCTAAGAGTATTCCAAGGTATCGAATTTCCACGAGGAACGCGAAGTGATCTAGTAACGAATCAAGAGCGTCTAAGGATAGAAAAGATAAATATTTTTGGTGGGTAGAGAGGGGCTATCTAAGGTGATCTAGATAACTAAGAATCAAACTCACGATACTTGTCTACTTTGGAGCAACAGTACCTATCCAACTCTCGAATAAGACTGGAAAGAAGGTAGCTGGGTAAGGCTGCCAAAAGCTCTACGAATCACCAACTCCGACGTGGTGGAATACGAAGACCAACAGAGCTGTCACCTCTAAAGGCTACCACAACTAACCGTAAGAATTGGGCGCAAACTCAGGTAAACTCTAGCCTAGACACCACGTCTACGCTATCGATTACTACTCTAACTACGCGCAATAACTAGAGCATTCAATACGAGCTAAGATCCCGTAAACAAAGTAAAGTAAGAACAAAACTTAAATAAATAGAAAACTTAGACTTACCAACTGAAGAACTTGAAGAAGATTCGTCTCCGTAGTGGTACAAAGTTGAGGAAGATCCGTCAAGCCGGTTCCTCTTCTATTGCCTCCTCTCCTCTCTCCCTAATTTCTACTTTACAAGAGCTTTAGAGATGAGAGTCTATCCTTTCGAGGGACGCCTCTACATCTCCATAATATGGTGCACTAAACTATGAAGGTCTACCTCTTTATTTATATCCTAGAAAAGCCTTCCACCTCTTCTGAACAGGCGATGTGGGACTAATCCTTCCACCGTTTGCTTGTTGGGTCAAACCGACTTCGGCAACGGTGGGAATGCAAACCCTAAGACGGTAGGAGGCCGTCCGTCGAAGCGGGCCCCGATTGGGCTCGGAGGGCACCGGGGCGGCCCGGGGTGGGGCCGGCCGGCCCCACCCCATGGCCGGTGGGCCCCGGCTTCGATACGTCGCGTTTCGGTGCCTTCTAGAGTCTTCTAGTGTTGGTTTGGTGTAGAATTGATATCTTTTGACTCGAACTCTGAATATAGCAAATGATATGTCCGTTTTGATCGTCTCGACGAGCCCCGCCTTGATGGTGTAGTTCAATTTATCATTTGAGATACTTTTATTCTGTGCAAAAATTGGATATACCTGCAAAAGCGATCGAGAACAACACAACTCGTGGAACTCGTTAGAATCAAACCCTACAACTATGCTTTATGATTCTTTTCATGTTAATTCATGCAATAATTGATGGTATAAAATAGGCATTAAGGATCATCAACAAGTTCCCCAAGCTTAACCTTTGCTAGTCCCTTAGCAAAGCCAAACTCAACAATGGATCGGGGAGTTCTTTGCTATATTTTCACTTCCAACAAGTACACATATCTTCAAACAAAAATTCTCTTTTAGATTTGGAAATCATATTATTGATCATGGGGCTTATTGCTCTTACCTTAGATCTTGAGTAACCGAAAAGATAGAACGATCAAATCAAATACTATGCCTCTAGTTCTTTCACTTCACCTTTCAATCCGAGTTTTCATTAACTAATAATAATTTTTTTTTTCAAAAGCTTAGAGACATATTGTTGTTAAATTAAACAAAGGATCCATAGAGAATGTCAATCACACCGTTGAATTGAGAAGTGCATGTGTATGGAAAATGGAGTTAGTTTTTTAGTTTTTTTAGTTTTTTAACTCTCTTTTGTTTATTAGAGACACATGGCTATGAGGCTAATTCTACTATCGGGCACGTGCTCATTTTTTTTGATATTCATTTTTCGAGGTTCGGACACTTGTCCCTTTTTATTTCCTCGGGATCTATCTTTTTTGAGGTTTCGGACACTTGTCCCTTTTTATTTCCTCGGATACTTTTGCATAGCCACATGTCTTACAACAAACTTTTGAGAGGATAGCAACAGATAATTATGAGCATTTATACAGAAAAATGAATAGAATGTGTAAGTGATCTCAATTCAATAGCATGATAACTTCGCATAGGGTCAACAAGGTTTAATTTAACTCAATGCAATTATTAGTCATATTAATATTGGTAAATCTCCAGGATCTCTAGTGTTGTTTAGGACAAGATAACAAGTAGCTCGGATCATCATATCATACCCACCAATTACTTAGACCTTAGATCAAGCATTTGCTACCCATGCATTTAATTTCATTGTAAGACATTATTATTAATTTAAGAGAACTCATGCTTGAAAGTAGGTACTGGAAAGAAATTATAATAGAGCAACTATTCATCATTTCCAAGACAAAATCATATTGTTCTTTAGTTTTTATTTGACTCTTAACAAACTAGACCGAATGATAAACACTCTATGATCACACCTTAATAAATAACTAATGTATCTTTATTTGATTTTAATTATTATTCATTTATTTTTAATTAATAACTCACAAAAGACTTGACAGACGTGGACCTTCATGTGCCCACATATTTTTGGTATTTTATGACTATAAGATAGACTCGATAATCGCGTAGGTATACTTACCGATAACTAGGGGATGCCCTCCCCAAGCTAGATGTTTGCTTAGTCCTTGTTCACTCTTATGACCTCTTCTTAAACTTCTAAATCCTGCACAACTCAAATAGACACAAAACTCGTGGAACAAATTAAGTGTTAGGCATATAAGTTTCAGTTGTCCAGGGTCTTGGTGATTGAATCCTTTTTAGATAGGATCATTAAATTGCAGAAATTCAATCAGGTCTATTTCTTCTAAGTTTTTAGTTTCAAGAAATAATTTCAAACGTTGGCCATTTACCTTGAAGATGTTACCCGAGTCATCTTGAATTGTAATGGCTCCATATGATGAGGTTTCAACTACCTTGAATGGTCCTTCCCATTTGCTTCGAAGTTTTCCATGGCCAAAGAGCTTTACTCTTGAATTAAATAGCAGGACCTTATCACCAGGCTTGAACTCCTTGTGCTTGATTCTCTTATCATGCCATCTTTTTGTTCTTTCTTTGTAAATCTTGGAGTTATGATATGCCTTCTCTCTCCATTCTTTAAGCTCAGATATTTGCATTTGACGATTCTTGCCAGCAAGATGGATATTCATATTCCATTTCTTGATTGCCCAAGTAAGCTTTGAATTCTAATTCAACAGGCAAGTGGCATGTTTTACCATATACCAACTGATAAGTTATCATGCCTATGGGTGTCTTGTATGCAGTTCGATAAGCCCACAGTGCATCAGAAAGCTTGTACTTCCATTTCTTGCCCATTTCATCCATAGTCTTTTGTAGAATATTTTTGATTTGCTTATTTGATGTTTCAGCTTGACCGCTTGTCTGAGGGTGGTATGGAGTTGCAATGTTGTGTTTGACTCCATTTTCTGCTAAGAACTGTCGAAATCTTTTATCAATGAAATGAGGTCTTCTATCACTTATGACCAATCTAGGCATTCCAAAACGTGGAAATATTACTTCATTGAACATCTTCTTGGAATGCTTGGAGTCGGCAGCTCGACATGGTAATGCTTCTACCCATTTGGACACGTAGTCAACTGCTACCAAGATATATTCTACATCTCTCGACTTTGGGAGTGGTCCCATGAAGTCAATTCCCCGGACATCAAACAATTCCACTTGGAGGTTGTTTGTGAGTGGCATAGCATCCTGAGTATTAATGTTTCCATGTTTCTGGCATCTGAGACATCTTCTGATAAACTCTTTTGTATCTTGATACATCGTTGGCCAGAAGAATCCGCTTTGCCAAATCTTAGCATGTGTACGGAATGCTCCATAATGTCCTCCATAGGGTGATGAATGACATCTCTCAATGATCTTCATGCCTTCAATTGTAGGGACACACCTCGTAGCAATCCATCGGCACATATCCTGTAAGGATATGGATCGTCCCATAAATGGGTGCGACTCTCATCTTTGGAGCTTCCTCTTGTCTCCTCCCGGTGGAATATAACTGCAACCATATAGTTGACAATATTTGCGTACCAAGGATCGGAGTCCGTTACCGCAAGGAGCGTGTCATCCCTTAGATAGTCATTAATAGGTAGCTCATATGTGTCTTTATATTGGAGTCTAGATAAGTGGTCAGCTACTGAATTTTCTACTCCTTTTTTATCCCTTATTTCTATGTCAAATTCTTGGAGCGGAAGAATCCATCGGATTAACCGAGGCTTAGCATCTTTCTTAGTGAGGAGGTATTTAAGTGCAGCATGATGGTCTGTGTATATTATTACTTTCACTCCCACTAAGTAAGATCTAAACTTGTCTATTGCAAAGACCCTTTGCCAACATCTCTTTTTCGGTGGTAGCATAATTAAGCCGTGGCCCCGGATAAGGTTTTTGCTAGCATAGGATATAGCGGAATGTCTCTTATCTTTGGTTTGTCCTAAAACAGCACCAACTGCAAAGTCACTAGCATCACACATGATTTAAAAGGGTAGACTCCAGTCAGGTGGTCGGATAATTGGAGCTGAGATGAGTGCCCTCTTGAGAATCTCAAAAGCTTCAAGGCATTCCATATTAAAAATAAAAGGTACATCTTTGGCCAGAAGGCTACTCGAGGGGTCTAGCAATTTGAGAAAAGTTTTTAATGAAACGCCTATAGAACCTGCGTGGCCTAGAAAGCTACGAATGCCTTTTACATTTGTGGGAGGTGGAAGTTGTTCAATAACTTCAATCTTTGCTTTATCCACTTCTATCCCACGTTCGGACACCTTGTGTCCTAGCACTATTCCTTCTCGCACCATAAAATAGTATTTTTCCCAATTTAGGACTAAGTGCTTTTCTTCACACCGTTGTAAGACTATGTCTAAATTCTCTAAACATTCATCAAAGGTTTTGCCATAGACAGTAAATTCATCCATGAATACCTCCATGATTTTCTCGATCATATCGGAGAAAATAGACATCATGCACCGTTGAAAAGAAATTTGGAGCATTACACGGCCCGAACGACATTCGTCTATATGCATAAGTTCCATATGGGCATGTGAAAGTAGTCTTACTTTGGTCATCGGGTGGATTGGGATTTGGTGATATCCGGAATACCCGTCAAGGAAACAAAAGAAAGAGTGATTTGCAAGCCGTTCCAACATTTCATCAATGAAGGGTAACGGGAAATGATCTTTCTTTGTAGCCTTATTAAGTTTCCGGTAGTCAATGCACATACGCCACCCAGTGACGATGACGTTGAGGATGAGCTCATTCTTCTCATTCCTAACGACCGTCATTCCTCCTTTCTTTGGCACAACTTGGGCGGGGGCTAACCCACTCGCTATGAGGTACGGGATAAATAATCCCGGCGTGTAAAAGTTTCAAGACCTCTTTCTTAACAACTTCTCGCATTGCATTGTTAAGTCTCCTTTGTGGTTCCCTCGATGGTGATGAATCGGGATCGGTGGGAATACGATGAGTGCAGAGAATGGGACTAATTCCCTTGAGGTCTTGGAGTGAGTAGCCTATAGCTGATTTATATCTTTCTAGGGACGGTGACAAGTTGATAAGTTTCGTCTTGGGAAAGCTTGTCACTTATGATGACAGGTGTTTCTCGGTTATTATTGAGAAAGACATATTTTAAGCCAGAAGGAAGGGGTTTTAGCTCAATAGAGGGTTGTGATGGTTCCTCTATTTCCTCTATCTTTACAGGCTCTGCCAACTCTTTCTCTTCTTGAATAAAGCGTTCATCATCGAGAGTTGGTTGGGCCATGTCATCTAAAGATACTACTAAGACTTCCTCAACAGGGTCTGATTCAGGCTTGGGTTCTACTATTGCATTATTTGAGCGTGCAAGCGAGATGGTGATATGAGAACTTCCTAGTTTTATATCTAAGAGACCCTGTTTTTGTCTTTCTTGAAAGAGTGTCCCAAAAGGTACACCAATCAAGATCGATGCGTCTGAGATGTCAAAGATATGAAAATCTAACCGATACTCAGAACTTCGTATTCGCAATGGAATAGACCTTATGACCCCATAACTTTCAAGGGTAACTCTAGGAGGAATTCGTAAAAACTTATGAGATGGAGTCAAGAACTCGTTGGGGAAAAGTTGTTCGGCTAAAGCCTTTGAAATGATATTCATCCCAACGGTTAGACTATAGTAAGCCTCTATAGTGGTTCCCTTAATAAAGCAAGTGATGACATCTGAGGGAGCATTGATTCGGGCTACCTCAGTGGATAACTCCGTTTCTACCAACCACTCAGACTCATGATGGCTGATAGTCCTTTAATATGTTCCATAAGGAGAGAATCATTATTTGGGCCATCATCGTCCTCATATGACACGAGTGTGTGGAGGCTTCACTTGAACTGGTAAATTCGAGGCATTGCCAAAATCTTCAAAAAGATCATCCTCGATTTCAAAAGGGAACATGGAAGGATGAGGTTCATCATCTTCTAAAATGTGTTGCGTTTCCTCTATTAGAGATTCTTTAACAACCAAATCATCTATAGAATTTAAAGGAATTTTAGATTCGGTTGTATCTGTCTCCTCTTGTTGGTCGGGCTTGGCTTGACTTCTTCTTGAGGAAATTCATCAAAGATGCCGTGTAAGGGGTGTTTTCAAGAATTTTCTCTAGTATGGCTTTCCCCTCACTCATGGTATTGTGCGAGAATGAACCTCCGGAAGATAAGTCAAGATGTAAGCGACTTCCTTGTTAAGACCAAGATGGAAGTGGTAAAGAAGCACGTGGTCGGGGCAAGTGAAGGGTTGGACCGGTATTGATAAGATTTAAGAACCTAGCACAAGCTGCTCCTAATGTCTCCTTCTCCTTTTATTTAAAGGTAAGAACTTCTACTCGAAGAGCGGCGATCAAGGAAGAGGGAAGAAAGCAAGGCGAATTTGTCTCGAAGTTCCTCCCAATTTCCTTTTACTCCTCCTACAGTATGAGCATACCTTTGTTTCGCTCTTCCTAAAAGGGAGAACGGAAACAATTTCCATTTAATGGTCTCTTGTGTCATGCCGGCAATATTCAAGCAAGAACACAATTGCTCAAATTCTCTAAGATGGGTGTATGGATTTTCGTCTTCTAATCAGGAGAAGGATTGCTCCCGAACCATGGCTATGAAAGGGGCGAAGCTCATAGCCATCGGTGAGTATAGGATGTGATGATGGTGGAGGCTCCAACAACTCGCCCTTTGGAGCCGAAAATTGAAAGATAGGCGTGGAATCCATGTGGTAAGGGTAAAGGTGGTAAAAAACGAAAATAAAAGATACACAGACGAACTTGGCTCGATCCCAGAGCAGCTACCGTTCCACGGCAACGGCGCCAGAAAGCTTGTTGGTATATTTAACGCACCGAGAATAATCAAGAGATAAATCCGCAAGCGCGCGGATACATTTGTAGCTTTCACCTAAGAGTATTCCAAGGTATCGAATTTCCACGAGAAACGCGAAGTGATCTAGTAACGAATCAAGAGCGTCTAAGGATAGAAAAGATAAATGTTTTTGGTGGGTAGAGAGGGGCTATCTAAGGTGATCTAGGTAACTAAGAATCAAACTCACGATACTTGTCTACTTTGGAGCAACAGTACCTATCCAACTCTCGAATAAGACTGGGAAGAAGGTAGCTGGGTAAAAGGCCGCCAAAAGCTCTCTGAATCACCAACTCCGGCGTGGTGGAATACGAAGACCAACAGAGCTGTCACCTCGAAGGCTACCACAACTAACCGTAAGAATTGGGCGCAAACTCGGGTAAACTCTAGCCTAGACACCACGTCTACGCTATCGATTACTACTCTAACTACGCGCAATAACTAGAGCACTCAATACGAGCTAAGATCCCGTAAACAAAGTAAAGTAAGAACAAAACTTAAATAAATAGAAAACTTAGAGTTACCAACTAAAGAACTTAAAGAAGATTCGTCTCCGTAGAGGTACAAAGTTGAGGAAGATCCGTCAAGCCGGTTCCTCTTCTACTGCCTCCTCTCCTCTCTCCCTAATTTCTACTTTACAAGAGCTTTAGAGATGATAGTCTATCCTTTCGAGGGACGTCTCTACATCTCCATAATATGGTGCACTAAACTATGAGGGTCTACCTCTTTATTTATATCCTAGAAAAGCCTCCCACCTCTTCTGAACAGGCGATGTGGGAATAATCCTTCCACCGTTTGCTTGTTGGGCCAAACCGACTTCGGCAACGGTGGGAATGTAAACCCTAAGGCGGTAGGAGGCCGTCCGTCGAAGCGGGCCCCGATTGGGCTCTGGAGGGCACCGGGCGGCCCCGGGGTGGGGCCGGCCCGCCCCACCAGCAGGTGGGCCCCGGCTGCCGGTACGTCGCCTTTACGGTGCCTTCTATAGTCTTCTAGTGTTGGTTTCGGTGTAGAATTGATATCTTTTGACTCCGGACTCTGAATATAGCAAATGATATGTCGTTTCGATCGTCTCGACGAGCCCGCCCGCAGTGATGGTGTAGCCCAATTTATCATTTGAGATACTTTTATTCTGTGCAAAAATTGGATATACCTGCAAAACGATCGAGAACAACACAACTCGTGGAACTCGTTAGAATCAAACCCTACAACTATGCTTTATGATTCTTTTCATGTTAATTCATGCAATAATTGATGGTATAAAATAGGCATTAAGGACCATCAACAGTCCTGAAGGCCGAGACTGACGCGAACTCGAGTTGGACTGGGCCTCTGGCTTGGCTTGGACGCCCTTGCTGGCCCCCTAATGTGGTGGCCAAGGAGGAGGACGTCCAAGGGCTTCCTTGGTGTGTTTTCCATCTTCTCGGAACGTGCTCCAACTTGGACCAGGGTCCCAAGTGTGAATATCCAGCCCATGACAATGATGTAGCTCCTGACAGGAACAGTGACAGAATGTCTTGATAATTTGGAGGCCTTGCCAACGTGATATTGAGATGGGACCTGATTGATTTAAAAGCTTATCAAATAAGCTTTCCATCAAGTACTCATTGACCTCAATCACACCCCGGATGGTTGAATTACGGCCTTCCCAACGAGATACTATCGGGTCACTGATGAATCTTGATTGCCCTGCACTTTGAGAAATATTTATACCTACAAGCAAATAGGAACATATACATGTGGAACCAAGTGAGTTACACCAAAAATCACTAAACAAGCTCACCTTATAATCAATGGTTGTATCTGAATGTGTCATGTCCTCATCATCCTTCCCTTCTTGACAACAAACCGTCCTCGGTTTGAGGTTAGGTGCAGGACAGATTATAGGTAGTAGCCAACATAGCTTCCCTTCTTAAAATTTAACTTGTTTCTTTGTAACAAAACTAGAAGCACTTGATATGATAAAATTATAGCTATTGCAGCACTCTAGTTGATCATATTTTTGTATAGTAAAAGAAGATTTCAGATTTAAACAAATATAGACACGATGCACCATATACTCTCCTTTGTAATTATATTTACCAACAAAGTGATATATACATCTAGATAACCATGGCAATTCAGCATATTTAAATTTTTCTTCTAAAATATTAAGAGCACATAAAGTATCAAACTTAATATAACCCAAAGTATTTAAAGAAGATAATAATTTTAGCTCATTCTTTTCAGTGGTAATGGGAAGACAATATTTACTTGCAAAGAACAACAGTACTTTGTTTTAAAATATAAGAATCAATTTCTTTCACAAGTGGTGGCATAGCAATAACAAAAGTGCTATCATGCAACTTCTCTTCATCACAAATATCAGTAGAATCATCATGTGGTAAAGGTAAATCAAGAGAATGTTCTAGTATTGCATTAATAGCATTATTGGTGGGCAAATTCAGCATCTCAAGATAGCTCTTACCCGAGATAGTTACCTGTTCTTTCTCTATTACCTTGTCCTCTTTCTTGGATACATGCTGCAAACTATTAGTTTCAACAAAAGACAAAGCAATATCTTTATTTTGTAAAAATTCAGATTTAGATGAAGATATCTTAACATCTGAAATAACTCATTTTTTTCTAAAAGGCTCATTCTTTCTTCTCTCCACTCTCATAAGATCTTCTTTTAAAATTTCAGCAAAGTGGTCATAGGTATGAGAGTAATATTTCTACCATTGTATTTGAATGAATATTTATTAGCAATCATATTGTGCATAACTTTATTTTCAGATATCCATGGTTTACCAAATAATAAATGACAAGATTGCATATGTACTATATTAAAATCTGCACTATCCTTATAAACACCAAGGGAAAATTTAATGTGTGTAATTTCAGTTACCTTTATTTTATCCCAAGAATTTACCCAGTGCATGTAGTATGGATGTGGATGTGGCTTTGTGGTGAGACCAAGCTTCTCAACCAACTCTAAGCTTGCAAGGTTGTTGCAACTCTCACCATCGATCATGACACGACAACATGTCTCTTTCACAACAAAATATATTTGGAACACGTTGTTGAACTGGTTTTGCTCTGCCTTCTCTATTTAGGAACTGAGCACTTGATGTGTAAACTCTGTGGTGCATGTGGAAAGTGGTTGTGATGATGTCGCTGTAGCTATGGAGGAAGATGGCTGATCCATGATGACCTGCAATTCATACTTAAAAAGAAACTTGTTGTTTGGTATTGTTAGAAATCAAAATCCCTATCAACTATAATATGTGTCGGTGGAAGCACACTCTTACATGTCTTACCAAATTCTTACAAGTGTTCTTACCAAAGCAAGACAGTGAATGGTACAACCGGCGGCTGGTTTGTGATACCTGTGAGGATGTGGCACCAAAATTGCAAGGGTCTTTTTCTGTACTGATCTGAAGTATATATGTGGAGCTTGGAAAGCACACAAACAAACAAAATTATATATGTGGCACACAATTTAGTGACAGATAGCAATATTGAATAAACGTCCAAAGCACTTGTTCTAGTTGCTGGTCTATGCGTGTTTCTAGCACTAATTATGATAAACAAGGGAGTGAAATAAGGATAAAAGGAACAATTATGAATGAAACCAATGGACATGAACAAGGCAAAGGCACCACACAAAATAGAGCAATTAGTTGTTCCTTATGTGCTCCTATTCTCTTCTCTTTTCTTTTACTATTTTTTTTTTATTTTTATACAAACCTTTTCTTTTGATCTTTTGATTTTTTTTCAGTAAGGAGCACACAAGAACAAACCATAAAAAATTTGAGCTCAATTAGATAAAAGATGTGGTGTATAGAAAATAAGTATTGTGATCTCAAAATAATACCAAAATTTGTGGGCCCAAAAACTCGATTTTGTTGATTGAATTTCGTAAATCTAATTTTTTGTGAACCCAGCGTTCTTTGGGATGAAACAAATCTAAAATTTTCTGGCGTTCTCCATAGATATAAAATTCGTCCCGTTTCGAGTTTTGGACGAAAAAGTTATGACTTGTTTTTTAAGGTAGGTTGTCCAAATCGAGTTTTATGTGGACACAAGATGCAAATCGATAATGATATATAATGGTTGCGGATGGAGGGATCAACACAAATTAGAGAAGAACACGATCTAAACCAGCAATAAGACGTTGACCTAGGACACAAACTCAATACAGCGAACTCCGAAACTAAATTATGCAAAGGCTATGGCGTGGGTGGCTCTAGGATAGAAAACAATTATGGCCGTGGATTATGGGATTAAGACAAAACACAAACTAAGGGATAACTTCAAACCTGATGGTATACCTTAAGCTCTGATACCATTTGATGGGGACGTGATTCCCGATCTTCCGTCAGGTTCAAGATAACTATCGATTTAGTCGGAGAGCGACACACCGATCCGGCTTCAGATCACAAAGACCTGAACCCTGCAACCTTAGCACCACGTCTCCTCTGATTATCAACCGTGTCACAATCCGGTTGACCTCGCCAAGAAGGCTAATCCCGCCGCGAATCGAAGAACACAAGCAAGAACACGATAATACGCAACTCAAGAAAAGTGATAATTGCGAGATATATGATTAAGATCACGAGTTGGGGTCTCACAAACCGATAACGGCGATCGCTCGATGAGATTAATCTAAAATAAAGCGTGGCGAGAACCTTCCAAATTATATGGCCCACAAGCACCGACATTGTCCCTAAGACCTCTGTCACCATACTTGTGTACCACATAACTCGAAAAGTTCTGTCGGGTGACACCCCGATGACACCACGATCCTCCAGGATCCACTTCTTACAAAGAACTTGCGGTATTACAACCATTCATACAAACATAACGAGTAGCGGAAGATTTACTAAAAGAAGATTACAACACTTGATCGAGTTTGATTAAACAAAACTTAAGCGGGTTTACGGAAGCGAGAAAAAGAACTTTGTAGACGGAAGATATTCAATCATGCCAAGCCCTTTGGTATGACCAAAGTCAACAACACTAGTCAACACACGCAATGAGGGGTCAAACAAACCCCGAGTATAAAAGTACTCCGCAAGACTTACCCGACGAAAAAGAGGGGAGAAAACTTCGAGGAATCTTTGGTTGATAGGAATCAAGGTAAGGCTTTAGCAAGAATCAAGGACACCTTTGCGTAAAAAGCGACTAATGTTGATCCTTACTATTCATTCTTATCCGATATTTTCATTAAGCATTAAGCTATCCATCTAGATTATCCTAGTCTAGAGCAAACACTTGTCAAGCAAGATCTCGATTTCCAAAACTTTCCATTCTCAGCAACTTTCCTCATTACTACGATGCCGGGACTCGGATCAAGTCTCCCATATCGTGGAGCAACGACGATTCGAATCGCTTTATATACCAATTTGGGGCTTCCTAGCCACACGATGTATGCAGGACCGAACATCTCACATACATCAACTCACGCTTGCATTTCTCCGGACGAGCGGGTCCTAGCCACGAGAGCCCAGTACACCATCTCCCTACGCCGTCGGTCACAACCGCCGACGGTGCGCTCGTAGTGTGGGTACACGCTACTTCCGCCCGGTGTCCGTTCTTGTATGGATCGTACAAGGGAGCTTACCGCCATTAGCATGCGACTAGTACTATCCAATAACCTCATGATCCCAGGGCCAAACAACGGACGGTCTTTAACCGACACAAGTGGACGACACTACACCAGGGCACTAGCCCATCCTGGTGCAAGTCACTCCACCGGCGTCTCGATTTACTCATCATCATGTTCTTATTGAGTACCCTTGACCCGATCGAAGTAAAGGATAAACAATAAGCAACATCAGGTTTTCGTAATTACCCTCAACGGGGATATTGTGATCAACTTTTGAAAATATTTTATTTGCGAAGCCTATGCTATCAACAAGACTAAGCATATACTAATTATTTTCAAATCAAAACAGGTTTTAGGGATAGTATATCAAGGTACGGTAAATGCATCAAGATAGGGTATCACTCAACTCCTACACCTAATGCATCATATCATCAACATAAAATTATAAAGAATCGAAATTCAAGAAAGGGTTTAATGTATCCGGGGCTTGCCTGTGTTGCAGAGAACCTATAGCTTGTTAGTCTTGACATCAAACTCTTCGTGGATTCACCTTGTCAGGGTTGGATCACCGCGGATCTTCTTTGAAACTTGACCATCGCAACCCATCGCTCTCACGTGTAAACTATACGTAAAGGAATGATGCACGCTTAATGACATGACATGATGCGAGATGATGCAATATGGATGAAACAACTCAACTCATTATCATCTTGAGTACAACTTTCCTTCATGGGATAATGATGCTAAGAGATCATCATTAACACCGACGACGATGGACTAACGATACGCAAGCAACATAAAATGCCGAAGGTCATTTAGGGTCAATGACCTAGGGTCATCACTCAATCCCAAACTCAATCAACCCTATGGTGATTAAGGTAAATTACTAATTTATTAACCATTTTACAGTCGTTGAAAGCCACTAATTAACTTACTAAGTGGAGATTAATTAAACCCTAATTAATCAAGGAATTTTCTAATTAAACGTTAATTAATTAAGGGATTAATTAAGCATAATACAAAAACTTAATCAAAACAGGACCAAACTTTACAATTAAGATCATCATCACCTAATTAGCACACAAAACAAATTTTATAATTTTTGGACTCATATTTTATTTATTAAAAATCATTGAAGTTGCATTTATTAATTTAAAGAGCAAATTATCATACAATTAAAACTTATTGGAAAAACATGGTTAGTATTTTTCATGGACTGAGCACATCACATAGATCACATACATATTTCTCTCACATTTTTATTTGCCCACTAAAAATTATAACAAAAAAGATGAAAATCGTGCTTTGAAATTAAATTTGGAAAAAGAAAAAGGATTTCCCTTCCCATTTGGGCTCTTTGTGCGGCCCAAAGGCCCGCTTCGGTGCCCTTGCGCGCCCGCTTAGGCGCGCCCGCGCTCTCCCCGCTCCCTCTCGCCGACGCGCCGGCTGCGTGTGCCTTTCTCCCTCCCCCCTTCTTTCTCCGGCCGAGCGAGAGCACGGCGTGGCGGCCGGCCGTTCCGTTGACGACGGCCTCTCTCGACGCAACCGACCGCACCAACATGCTCTACACACCATACCACGTCTAACAAGCTGCTAAACACCCTATGCCAACCCCAGGAGCACCGGGATGGTAGCCGCCGCGGCTCGCCGGCCGCCACGGCCTCCCAACCCACCCGGAGCATCTCCGGCGACACTAGACTGCGAACAACGGACACGGCACCCGAGGCTAACTTAACTTGACACGAAAACGACTAGGAGCGGCTTTGGTTAAAGAGAGAAAGCTCACGGCGGCTTGGTGTAGTCCGCGGCCGGCCGTGGAGAAGACGGACGGCGCGTCGAGGGGCAAAAAGGCGATGACAAGGGCTCTTTGTATGGTTCAACGGTGGCGCAAGGAGGTGGCGGAGCAGGTGGCAATGGCAATTGGACAGCGATGCGGTGTGGTGCTCGAATTTGGCGGTGGAAAGGCGACGGCCGGTGGTGAGGAAGAAGAAGAAAAAGGTGACGACGTCGGCGACCCGCGGTTTTTATAGGGACGATGAGGTGCTAGGCAGGTGGAGCGCGACTTCGCGACGCCCGGTGAAGTGGTTGGCGGCGCTGAAAAAGGCGGGAAAGACCGCGAACGGCCCGGGCGGGCGGTCGGCCGGCCGGCCGACATGGGCGTCGAGCGGTAGCGGCCCCCCTTGTTCATGCAGCATAGAAAGGGGACACCTTTTCATCTCCATTTTCAAAATTATTTTTAAAAATTGTACTATACACAAAAATATCCCAAATACAGATTGTTCAAAATTTTGTGCTCTACAAGTTTCATTAAAGAAGTTCTGTCAGATTCAAACTGGTTTTTGAATTTGAACTTCAAATTTGAATTTAAAACAAAACCCTAGCTTTAGAGATTTTAAAATTACTTTTAAATTTTGAATAAAGATGAAAATCTCCAAAAATAAAAGTTGTTCCATTTTTTAAGGTCTACAACTTTCATTAAGGAAGTTTTTCATGAAACCCAATAGTTTTTGAATTGAAGTTTAAAACTCACAAAGGGGCATTTTCCAATTCAACTAACTTTTGAAATTACTTTAAATTTTATTCAAAAACTTGAAAAACTTTATATGCCAAACTTGTAGAGCTCAAAGAGATGCACAAACTGTATTTTGGAAGTTTCACCAAATTTTAAATATTTTGAGATGAAATTGTAAAGGGGGCAAAAACACTTTGAATTTTAAGCTTTTTGAAAAGAATTTCAAATTGGATTTTTGGGCAATTAATTAATGATGTTGTGGCACTTTTTCAAACCCAACCAATAGTACACTTTCAAAGTACAAAGTTCATACTTTGAAATAGTGCCATTGGTTAGCAACTTTTATTTATAAAATTAATTATGGTTAGTTGCTCAAAAGTGAATTTGAAATTCAAATCCAACACTTAACCACTAGGGTTAGGGTTTTGGGATTCGGATTCGAATTCAACTTTGATTCTTTCTTTTTGCATCATTGACTTGTAAAACATAGTTAGGGTGTGAGTCGGGGTTAGCCAAGCACTTGCAAACATCAAGGTTGGTTTTAGTTGATTGCTTTTATAAACAAAATTAACTTGCGGGTGAAATTTAAATGGTGTACACATACACATACGATACGAAATGTAAAGGAGTTCAAACAACCCTAGAAATGTGTAAACTTATTTTAGTTATACATATCATGGTTCTCTAATTATGAATGCTTATGACATGCTTATGATGACATGTGGCAAGTTTAGGTTAACGTAACACCAGGGGTGTTACAAAAACCCAAACCCTAACGTAGGCGGCGGCTACTGATTATATAGTCTAAGGGACGTGCAAGCACCCTCATTCACGTCCTCCTCATGGGCCTATACGTTACATGGCACGGCCCAAAAAGATAGCAATGCAACGCCCAAACAGTTACGGACGCTTACTTGTTTTGATGATTCCTGTTGACTCGATGCAATTTAGACCTCAAACTAAAGCCATTAGTTAGCTTATGAAATTATCTTTCCATCCATATGTGGATCATCAAAAACGGAGTCGGATGTGTCTGGGCGTCCGATTTCCGCTTCGGTCCTCAAGGCCGAGGACCGACGCGAACTCGAGTTGGGACTGGGCCTGCGGCTTGGCTTGGGCGCCCCTTGCTGGGCCCCTAAGGTGGTGGCCAAGGAGGAGAACGTCCAAGGGCTTCCTTGGTGTGTTTTCCATCTTCTCGAACGTGCTCCAACTTGGGTCGGGGTCCCAAGTGTGAATATCCACCCATGACAATGATGTAGCTCGGCGACAAAGAACAAAGTGAGAATGTCTTGATAATTTGGAGGCCTTGCCAACGTGATATTGAGATGGGACCTGATTTATTTGAAAGCTTATCAAATAAGCTTTCCATCAAGTACTCATTGACCTCAATCACACCCCGGATGGTTGAATTACGGCCTTCCCAACGAGGTACTATCGGGTCACTGATGAATCTTGATTGCCCTGCACTTTGAGAAATATTTATACCTACAAGCAAATAGGAACATATACATGTGGAACCAAGTGAGTTACACTAAAAATCACTAAACAAGCTCACCTTATAATCAATGGTTGTATCTGAATGTGTCATGTCCTCATCATTCAATCTACGACTTCTACACGTCTTGTTCTTAGGATTGGGAACGGAAAAACGGATTTAGCAATCCGTGAATAGGCTAATTCTCAACAGGAAGAAGCGGCGAGGAAGACGAGGACCTAGCCACTCTAATTTTATAAGGCCTTGTTTAGATTGCATGCAAGTTGCAAGTTTTTACACTCTCTCTCCATCACATCAATTTCTACCCGCATATATGAAGCATTAAATGTAAGTAAAAAAATAATTAATTATACAGTTTAGTTGTAAATCACGAGACGAATCTTTTGAGCTTAGTTGGGCCACGATTAGACAATATTTGTCAAATACAAACGAAAGTGCTACAGTTGCTCAGGTTACAAAAACTTTCGAACTGAACAAGGCCGTACTATAGCTTTGTGGCGACACGAGGGCCGTGCGCGGAGCAGGCCCCACGCCACGCCACGTTGTTGCCATCCATCAACGCATGGAGCGAGCACCACCACTACCGTCGGGCCCGCCCCAGTCGAGACTCGAGAAGCGATGCGAGGCCGATCGGAATCGGATCGTGCGGAACGGAACCAACTTTTGACCGGTGACCGGCGCCGCTAGCGCTAGCCGGCGGGCGGCCGGCCGCCCGCCCTTCAGAGAGCCTCGCTGGACCTTTCGGCACAGGCAGGCACGTCGAATCCAGCAGGGTCCCGCTGCGTCTGCTTCGTACGTGAGTATATACCCACCGCCGATCCGATCAGGCAGCCGATCATCGATCACCCAATCGATCGCGCACCGCAGGCCGCAGCACTAGTGGACCGCGACCGCGACCGCGATGACCATGTACGCGCGCACGTTTTTTTCTTATTTTATTGTAACGAACGATCACGTCGTGCCTGCGTGACGACTTGGTGCACGCAACGCAGGCGACACCCTGTTCCTTGTTGTTCCCGGCATGTCCTGGCTCGAGACAGCGAGCCCTGCTGGTGCTGCTGGCTGCTGCCTGCTGCCGGTTCTCGGTGCGGTGCTAGCCAGCTGCTAGGCGTGCGGCGGCGCAACGACGATTGTCTCGATGTCCAAACAACAAGGCGCGCGCGGGCAGGCAGGCAGGCCGACACGAGTATCTCGCGCATGCCGCATGCGTGCTTCACCCGTCGCGTCCGTCCGTCTTCTCCACAACATCACATGGCTCGCTCTGCTACCTACTCGTGCGTTGTAGTAGTGGAAGCTGCACTGCGCCGCCGCCCGCCGGCCGGCGGCCGGAACAGCGTAGCAAGTGGTCCGTTTGCATTGCATGGCTGCCGACTACGCCAGCGGGAGAACAAGGGGGGGCGGGCCGGGCGTCGTTACTCGTCACGCGTGACGCGAGCGGAACTCGGCCGTGTCGACCTCGGCCAGGCCCACACGTCAACCGGTTCTGATACTGATACATTCCATCGGGTCACCCAACCGTGCCCGCGTCGGTCAAGGCAGCGATGATGTGGATGGAGCAGTACTCCGGCGGACGTGTTGGCCTCGATCTGTCTCACAAGAAGCTTTGGAACGAAGAAAGAGCCCTCAAAAAAAAAAAAAAAGTGCCAGCAAGAAGCAAAAGTCTGGTGACGTTAGACACCGAGGGAACTGGATTGCTTCGGTCCAGTCACGAGCTGAACGGCCATCCAACGACAACGCCACCACCTCGACGTGTTCCGGCGTTGACGTGCATGCCTTGGAGATTTGTACCGGCTCAAAGAGGTACTAGCACGAGAGAATCCAGAGTCCAGATTGCAGGCAGGACAGGCTGGCTGGCAATCTCATTAACGGATTGATTAACCACGGAACAAAACGCACGCAAATCCGAAAATCCCCCGTTCCTCGTCGTTCTCGTCGGCAATTTCCCAGAAATACCCCCGCCACTTCCGCTAATTTCCCACCTAACCTCCCACCGCCACACTGAGCCTCTCCGCCCCCACCCCGCGCCTCCCCAGTCCCCTCCGCTCCCCTCCCGTCTCTCCTCCTGCTCCTCGTCCTCGCCTTCTCCATCCTCCCCGGCCGATTCATCCGCGCCCCCAAACCCCCAGTGCGAATCCCCGCCGCCTCGCCCCCGATGTCGCCGGCTGCTGGTGGCCCAGCGCCCGCGCCCGCGCCCGCGCCCGCGCCCGCGCAATCGGCGGCCGCCGTCCCGCAGCCGATCGCTCCGCCGCCGGAGCCCGGCCGCGCGGCGCCCGCGGCGCCCCGCCGGGATCCCGCGGGCCACCCCGGGGGCCGATCCCGCCAATGCGGCGGCGAGGAAGACGGCGTGGAGCGTGCTGGCGCAGCCCCGCCGCTGCCGCGGCGGCGGCGGCGGGGGGAGACCCCAGAGGGCGGAGGCATCATCGGCGGGGATGCTTCGTGGCCCGCGCTCGCGGAGGCGACGCGCGCGTGCCCCAAGTCGGGCTCGTCCGACTCCCTCAAGGCACTCTCCGATGCGTCGGGTCCGCCACCGCAGGTAATGAATCTCGCGATCAAGTTGTTTTTTTGATGCGAGTATCTCTTATGTTTTAGTGATCCTGTTAAAATCAAAGTTGATGAATCTAGTGATGCAATCAAATCAGGAGGATTCAAGTGCTGCTTCATCGGTACCCCCATATCCAGTTGTGGGGGCTAATCTGATTCCCGCTGCCCAAAACCCTACCTCCACGCCTCCTCCCACCGCTGCGGCTTCCTCTCAGCAGAATGGTGCCGCAACCCAGACAGTTCCAGTTAGGCGCGGTGGCAGCAGTGGTGGAAACGGTGGAGGTGGCAGCCGTGGAATTGGTAGCAATGGTGGCCGCAGGGCTGCCAATAGTAGTGGAGGTGATGGGAGCAGCGGCAGTGGTGGTGATGGTAACTGGAATGATGGAAGCCTCGGTACTGGCAGCGGTTGCAACAGCAGCAATGGCGATGGTTCCATCAGCTTGGATGATGATAATGTCCCTGGTGCTGGTCGTGCCGGTGGGAATGGCAATGGCAGCAGCAGAAATACTCCCGGTAATAGCCACTGGAACCACAATACACGTGGTGGTAGTAGCAGTAACGGTGCTGGTAGTGGTGATGGATACAATAGACATAGTAGTGGTAGCAGCAACCACTGGAATAATAATCCCCGAAACAGTAGTGGTAGTAGCAATGGTGGTGGCGGGCGTGGTGGTTATCGGGGTCGCCGTGACCATGACAGAGGGGCTAATTTCTCCCCTAGGAACTTCCCAAGAGTTCCAGTAATGCCATATCAGCAGCAGCAGCAGGCAGGCATCTACCAGCCTGGGCCCTTTCACCGGCCGCCGCCACCTGCTGCCCATTTTATGGTGCCACAACATTTTTATGTTCCACCATTTCCTTACCCTGGTGAGCCTGAGAACTCGTCTTGCTATTGTTGACAAATAGCTTAACATCTATTTGTTGTAATGTGGTTGTTTTGGTGATATGCAGCTGATGTGCAGCCCTATCCTGTCTACCTCCCACCAGTAGAGCAGTTTCAGAACATGCATATTGTTCGGCCACCTGTGCAGCCTGCATGGGTTCCTCCTCCTCAGGATCAGCCAAATCTCCAAAATGATATTAGGAATCAAATAGAGTTTTATTTTAGGTAGTGAATCTGCTTGGTTTCTCTTAGTTTGCTATTGCTATTTCTTGACCTTAACTGTTTGTTTCTACTTTTGTCTTGCTAGCACGAATAATCTATGCCATGACACATTCTTGAGAAGACATATGAACAATCAAGGATGGGTACCTATTGACCTAATCTTGGGGTTCAACCGGGTTAGTAAACTTATGTTTCACTTGAGGATTTCATTCCATGAGTATGATATTCTGTTTGTTGTATTTTGCTATGTATGTTGAATGCTGATAGCCTTATGCTGGCTTTATTTCAATATGTATACTTTTCCATTCCCAGAACTTGAAGTTTTACCCGGTCAGTACACAAGTTTGGTCTATAAATTGGTAGTTTATCACTGTAGTTTTTTTTTTTTTCTATGTTGGAAAGAGGCCTATCTTCCCATCATTCATGATCCATTGCCCAACTATAATAGATTAGTGATACGATTCTCAATGTGTACCACCAAAACTGTGCTATGCCTTAAATACATGATGGTGTTGTGATTTTGTTTGGAAGGAGGACAACAAAGATATTTTTAAGTATGGTGGCACAATTGTTTCTCTTAGATCAGAAATAGTGTCTACTTTTTTTGACATTAAAGTTACCACAAAAAGAAAGTTGCAGCATGTGGTCGTCTCCTTAATCCCTGCAGTCTAATGGGTTTTTTGAGTTTGTGGGTCTTTGAGAACAAACTTCCTGTTTGCTATCCTTTTGTTAGTTACATGTTTGTTTTTGGTTATTGCCTAGTTTGTGGTTTGTTCATGTCATAGAGGGGGGCATGAGTATGATGTGTTATCTCTGTTGTTTGATGACATCATAATTTACCTAGTGTATAATAGTTTGTGATTTGTTCATGTCATAGAGGGGCATGAGTATGATGTGTTATCTCTGTTGTTTGATGACATAATAATTTACCTACCGTGTGATTTGTTCCTCTCATAGACTGGCATGAGTTTAATGTGTTATCTCTTTTGTTTGATGACATAATGATTATAATTGATTTATACTATCTCCATCTGGAAAAGGATGCAATTCTAGTGCCACCTCTAGTCAAACTTTCTAGACCAAGTCTATAAAAATGAGTATCAATATTTATAACACAAAATGAAAATATATCGCATGAAGAATCTATTGACACTGGTTATCATAAATATTGATACCTTTTTGTATAAAATTGGTCAAATTCAAAATAGTTTGGTTCGATAATATGCTGGAATTGCATTGGTATAACTTAGCCAACTAAGCGAGTAATAAAAATATTACAATAGGGATATTGGATTGATCAGTGCAACGCTGCAGCTTGAACTTGCATAGCAGCAATCACATGTATATTTCAGCCTTTGTTCTGTGTATATTTCAGTCTTGTGTTTTGTTATTATAATTTTGCCTGATGCACTTTTCCATACATTCAATACCATCTGCCCTTGCCACAGAACTTATGCTTAATACTTGACTGGCAATCCTTTTTTGTTTGTAAATTGTTCTACTGAACTAACAGTAATTGAAAGAATTGTTGAAGGTACCATACTAGACTTTAATTCTCTGGCTGCGTCCTGGAATCTGCTGTTGATTCTTGCCTTGTGCATAGACTCCTTTCCATGGGCTATAGTGTAGGAGTAGGTCATATCGCATAACTAAAACCTCGTAGAAAGCTCTGATGACAACTGAAAAATCATCTTGGAGTTAACAATACAATTTCAAGTTGCAATTGACCATTATTTCGAAAGAAAGAAATAATGGCTAGTTCTGATATCTGCATAATGTGAAACTATCTGAAATATATAAGTGGAAGTTGAAATATTGAAGAAAAGGTTAATATCATGTAGAATTAGCTTGCATTTCGTAATGAGGATTGAACAGCACAAACTTGCATGCTTCTCCAGCCTATCCCATACAGTCATACTAGATAGTGAATTGGTTTCAGATATTGGAAACTGATAATCTGGAATATTTTCTCAACAACGTTTGATATGCATTACTTTGATTTAGGACTAGATAGTGAATCACAGATACTCATAAAATCTTGTAATTATGTTGCACACGTACTTAAAATTTATTGGTTTGCAACTATTGGCAATACATAGTTCATAATGATCAGGGTGCCGTTTTCTAATAGTTATATTCACCATAGCTTTATTATATTATTCTCAGATGAGGGCATTTACGGGCTTGGTGGACACCAACTATATACTAGATGCTATTCGTGGTTCTGAGTTATTGGAAGTGCAGGTTAGGCCATAAATTCTACAACACTTCTTGTTTTTCTTGACTACTGAGATAATATGCTCTGACATGTACTCCCTCCGTCCCAAAAAGAATGACGTTTTGGGTGTTCGTGACATAAATTTGACTTGATTTGTAGAAAATACATGTAATGTTTATATCTCCAAATAAATTTGTTAAAAAACTAGATCTAAAGATCTTTCCAACAATACTAATTATGATACTAATCGATGTTATTTACTATTTTTAAAAATTGCCGGCAATCATTTCTCGGGAAGCGAGAACGACATCCTTTTTGACAGAGGGAGTATTGCGTCTACACTTTTTAAACTTCTACTGCCTCAATCTATGGTACAGGGAGATAATGTTAGGAGGCGCAATGATTGGAGAGAATGGCTACTTCACTGAGGCTGTCCACTAGCAAATCAGGTTTGCTCTTCTCAAGACTGTTACTTCTGTTTCACTGTCACCTGTCACTTCATTCCATGGTCAGACTGTTATTTACCTGCAAGCCACTTTGAAATGAAAGTGCTATAATATTTTGCAGGTTCAGATGCCAAGATGCAGCTGCATGCTATCTTCGAGGAACTGAATAGAAGTCTTGGGTGATTTAATCACGGGCATTGGTTCCGTGATGGACTGATGTACAGTGGGTCTATTGGAAGGAAGATTTTGTTTGTTTAGATCGGACGTGATGGCTGCATGTGAAGCCACATTCAAAGGCACTATTGAGGGGAGACACCAATAACAGGAAATAATTTACTTAAAAGTACAAGTTTCTTTTTTGGGTCTGTATAGTTGTCCGAAAAGAAGTGATCCTGCCTTCTCATAATCTCATCATGGATTATGGGTCCTGTTGAACTATTTGGTGTTGCCTGGCATTCATTCTTGGAATCGCCCTCCATTTTTGGTTGCATTCACCTTTTGCTTTTATTGGGGGGAACGATTCGGGCAAGTGCAATTGAGGCTATGTATGCAATGGCAATAACTTTGTATACGGGAGCAATTAAATGTGAATGCCATTATCTACTCTGGTCGATCCTAGGTGTTGGAATGCCTCACCAGGGAACTTATTAGGCATATATTAAGGTTGTGTCTACTTTCTGGTGAAATTCATTCGGAGGCGGAACTGTGCCTCATGTAGCCAGATGTGATTTATCGTACGGGCATCAGCTTTGTGGGGTGGGCCTTTTCATTAGCTTTGTGGAGTGGGTCCTTGTCGGGCCTCAGATCATCAATGAGCCCAGGTGAATCCTACTCCCTCCATCCCATAGAGTTTGTCACTAGAAAAGCGTGTGTGAGAGGGGCATGGATTTTTAACGATAAACTCCATGGGATAGAGGGAGTATGGTGGTACAGAACCAGTAAGAAAAGGGAACCATCAAATAGTCCATGATAGAGAAACCAGCAAGAAAAGAGATCGATCATATGGAGCAGCATCATGGCCTAATGACCTAGGAGTATGCTGGAAAAAGGCTTGCGACAGCGACACGTGCCTGCGAGACAACAATTCGCAGCTTGCAAAGGCGAGCGAGGCCAGTATGATTGATGCCACTCTCTGTCGGAGTGAGAATAACATCGCCCGGCCAGGAGCGGACCTGAGGCCTGTGATGATCTCATCAACCCCTCACCCCCCCGGCCCTCTCCTGGGCTGCGTCGCGGCCAGAGCGGGCCAATCCGGCACGCTGGCCGTGGGAGGGCATGTGCGCAGTGCCATCCACCTTTGTCCTGGCCGCGGCCGGACAGTTGCCGGTGTGGTGCCACTCCATAATAGACCAGGGCCGTCCGTGCTCGGCTACCAATCGTGTGTGCTTTGCGTGTGCCCGGCATAGCCTCACAAATTTTGTACTCCTCGTCCAGCCCCGTCTGTTCAAGCTAGACACGAGTACCTCAGAGTTTTAATGCAGATGACTACCGTCTACCGTCACGCGACTAAGAAAAATCCAAAATTGTAACCAACACGGGAAGAAGACGACCTCACAACAATACAGTACCTCCGACGAGGAGAGAGTCACCACCAAGGTTGTTTCTTGTTTCCATTGCCGGCGTCAACGTGTAGTCGTGCAGAGCTTTCATCCGAAAGTCTCCCACCTTCCAAATCCAGACCTAAAGCACGACATGACTACCATTGCGACATGTCGTTCCCGGCTACGTACACGTTTGGGGGGTTCCGATATGAGGCTTTCCTTTCACAGTACGTACGTAGTATTTCATAAGTCTTTTGTGAAAAGAAAAGAAAAGAAAAGGTGCTTAGCTTAGAGAAAGCCCTTACGCCAAAGCCCATCCACCACTCACATAAACAAGTCATTCCGGAGGAGAAGGTCGCATAATTATTTCCACATCAGTACCTCTCACACACTGATACTACCAGCACTCATCTATAGCCTGGATCCGAGACAGGATAGGTACATCATCAGGCTGGATAAAACAAAACAAAACAAAAGACGCCTGATATTCTCTTGTTCGTCCCTACCCCATTCATTGTCGTCATGGTACTACTACTAAAGAAATGTGTTATCATCGGGGAGAGACATTTCTTAAGCTCCTCCTTGGAACGGCATCCAGCTCCCAGTGTGTCTGGGTGGGTCGGCGGGAGTATCGGTGGCGGCCGTGAAAGCAGAGGCCGGGCCTCTGGTGGCCTCTGCCGTGGCGCAGGAGCAGGAAGGCACACCACAACAAAGGCAGGCCACAGGCACAGCAGGGCAAGCCACCACTCGCTAGCAGTGAGACCGACCAGGCAGAGGCAGAGGCAGAGGCAGAGGCAGGCAGGCGCGAGCAGCCGGCCCGGGGGCCGCAAGCGCCAAGCGCGACCAAGGAGAGGAGAGGAGAGGACGCGGGCGCGGGCGTACTCTCTGAACGTACGTGCGGCGGTGCGCGCGCGGCAGGGGCCTCGGCGTTCGACACGTCAAATATTCTGCCTCCTTGTGATGGCCGCCCGGCGTGGCCCGCCGGTACGCGCGCATGCATGCCACGCTGTACCTGCCGAGATGTATGGATCGATGATGCGGCCTGCCTGCACTCCCCCTCCTCTTCCTCCTCCTCCAGTCCTCTCATGCATGAGCATGACCGACCATCTCCTCTTTGGCATGGCGAGCTCACAGCACACCTCCTCAGCTCATCGCCTACTATCACCGAGCCTGATGCATCTGCAGCATCACCAGCCACCGGGAACAGGAACAGGGGATCCTTCTGCTGGAGCTGACACTGGGCTTGGCATTCAAGCTCGCAGTAGTGTTTCTTCATGCCACTCCACACTGTGAAACACTGTGCTAGCCTTAAATGCAATCACATTTGCTTTGAGATCACTCACTGGTGGCGGAATCGTGAAAGGCCACCACAAGTGCTTAACTAATGGCATCATTTTGCTTACTAAAGACCGCATTTGCCTCCCTTTTTTTGGTCAATTGATGCAATTCAACGACCAACTAATAAAGCAGTATTTCTTTTTTTTTTTTTTTCCGAGGCGAATTCTACCCATTTCTTTTCCCATCTTTTCTGCAGCTAGCGCTGTATGTACCAGTACACGACGCTTCAGGATCAAGATGGATCTTTTTTGAACGATGGATAAGAATGGATGTAAAGTCATGATGGCTTTATCGTACGACTACCACACAGAACAAGAGATTCTTTGATTTTGGGAGTGTATATAAATATTTATATATATGTACTACTACTATCGAATTTTAAGCTACGCTAGGTGGAGCACGTTCAAAGTCAGCCTGCTTTGTGTTGTCACATCTGGAAAACCTTTTGAACAGCGAATCGGAGATACATCGAAAAATCATTTCTTTACTACCAGATGGACTGTACCAGACATGCTGTCAAAATAAATGAACGTTGTCTCTCGGTCTCAAAATAAATACACTCGCTTTCGCTTTTCAATTTTATTGAAATTTAACAAAAATACTATCTCCATCCACTGTATAAGATTTAACCATCTCTAGTTCCAAAAATTAAATAATGTATCTAACTCTCTCTCAATATTAAAGAAAGCACGACTTATATTATAGAATATAAATAAAAATATATACGTTCTGAAACAAAGGGAATATGTACACAACTACTCTATACTTTCATGATATACTCATCTATGTATACAAATATTCTATATTTCTAGTTAAATTTATATAAATTTGACATCAGACATATAATTATTTTTAGGACAGAGGAAATAGTACTCTACTATTGGTGATAAAAAAGGAAAAAAAAAAGTAGGAGGACGGTACCTGAAGAAAAGAAAGGGATAGATTCTTTTTTTTTTGTTTTTTTTTTTGAGGGGAAAGGGATAGATTCAAGATCCAAAGGAATGTACTAAAAAATAATTATGGACCTGACCGAGGCAGACACGAGTGAGGAGGCCACAGCATCTCTGTGGTGACCGTGGTGTACCACTTTTGCCACTGTTCCCATTTACCTCCTCTACGCCAAGCCATGGCACAGGTGAACGAAGGAAACCACTATTAACTAGTCGGTAACCCCGCGATTCGCGCGGGCTGCTGGCTGACAATGTATACGATATGCAAATGCAATTATTTGAATCAATTATGATGCAAACATAACATTTGGCCGTGGCGTAGAAGGGTGTACATTATGTGGAGCACTTGATGACCAAAAGAAACATGAAACAGTATATAGAAAGTTTACAAATAGTACATACTTTATATTTGGGGAACAGGACTGCAAAAGAAATAAGAATCTGTGCTACGATGGACGGTTGCTGAGGTACCAAGTCTGCATATGTGGTGGGAAAAAACAGAAATGTGCTGTAGTTTCCACTCCAAGCAATTGATCCCTGCGTACATATCCAAAAGCAGGTTTACATTCTGATCTTAAAAGTAAATGAGGCTAACAAATAGTAATCTATTGGCAAAAGCAGGCTTACAACGTGATCTAAGTAAATGAGGGTAACAAATAGTGCGTAGTACATATCCAAAAGCAGGTTTACATTCTGATCTTAAAAGTAAATGAGGCTAACAAATAGTAATCTATTGGCAAAAGCAGGCTTACAACGTGATCTAAGTAAATGAGGGTAACAAATAGTAATCTATTGGTAATAGGTTTGTGGGTTGGGGATAGGATGGTGATTATTACTTGATAATAAAAAAAGGGTGCAGGTCTATGGATCATGGAGGCAATGGAGTTGTATTTAGAGGGCACAAAACCTATGTGGCCTTTACTATGATGGTGGCGTGGAGTGCAGCTCCATTTCGACACCGGAAATCTATATTACTTTAGCTTTTAGTTAATCAAATTTATGTGGGGTAGAACTATGATGACGTGGTTCCGCGATTTCAACATTCGCAAGGTATGTCAAGAAATAGTTACCTGCCATCTTGTAGGATGAGGTATTCCTGCTAGTCCTATCCAACCAAATAGATTGTGAGGCCCTAGTGAAAATGTCATAGAACAGCTACAGTCAGAGGCAATATGCAGGCATACATGTTTAATTTTTTGAGAGGAAATAACAGATATTATGATCCGTACCTGCTGAATCATTTTATATTGGATTAGGACCAACATATAACTTGTTAACTACTCTAGTGTCTCAAAGAAATAGTAGCCACGAATTTGAGTAACTGAGCACATCAATCCATTCAGGCAATTTCATCTACGGGCAAAGCAATGAGTTCATAATAGTGTGGGGGTATAAACCCCTATACCCTCACGGACAGCCTTGGGCCTGCTCAGGGCTGGTGGCCCGGCCCACAAGATGAAGACGTGCGGCACACGACGTACACCGCTCGGTATTGTAATAGTACCAAATAGGCTACTTTGCTTGTAACTCTGTCCCTTCGGAATATATAAGGAGGGGCAGGGGTCCCATAGAGGACAACTCATCTAGACACAGCTCGGATCATCAGGGTCTGGGCACGATTCTTTTTCCTCAATCATCAATGGCAGAAGAGCAGGACGTAGGGTATTACGCATCTAGCGGCCCGAACCTGGGTAAACCGTGTGTGTTGTTCTTTCTGTTCCATCTCGTTTGTAGTCTAATAGCGTGCCTCCACCGATAAATCACTACCGTCGGTATACCCGTGGTAGACTGCCGCCGATATTTCGTCGACAGTGGCGCGCTAGGTAGGGGGGTGCGCATGCAGACTTAGTAGCAAGCGAGATGGTTTTCTTCGCTGCTTCCATGGAGTTCGAGGTGGTCCTGACCTTCACCGTCGGCATGTCCTCCTGGACCACCGGTGCCGGGATCGCTGCCGGAGCCATGGAGGAGGTGCAGCCAGCTTCTGCACAAGCTTCTTCAACAACATTGCCGGTCGACTAGATCTCGGGATCAATCTCGAGGTCGATGGCTCCGGCAACAAGTCCGCCGCTTCGTCGCACTACATCGTGGCCGCACGTCGATGCTTTGATCGCACGAGACTTCTCAGTCAGTGCACCTTGCGGCGGCAAGCCAAAAGCAAATACGTACACGTTTGCATCTACGACACGATTCAATCTGACTCATGGTCAACGGCGACAAGTAAGCAAGCAGAGATCCATGCATGTATACATCTATGCTACGGATTGACACACGCACGCTGTGCGTACCGATCTACATCTTTGCTTGAGGCGCCACGCGTGGAGGGGTTCCTGGCCCAACGTATCTATCGACATCTAAGATCCGATCTACGAAGACCATTATGTGCGGCGGACGAGTCGAAGTCGAGGCACCAACAAGTTCGACTACGCCTCCCCCACATGCATGCCCGGCTGTAAAGCCAAAACTCCGGTCTGGCGGTTTCCATCTACAACGTTATGAACATCGATCGTCATGGCTACCTGAGTACACAGGCATCCACACCATGATTGTATACGTGCTACAACAAGCTAGCACGGAGGTCACGGAGTCATGCAAGCCAGTGGTGTACAGTACCATGCAAGAGGACGGCAAAACGCATCTACGAGCAGATCGATCGACACCCAGCTCCGACCGGGTTCTGATTCTCCGATTCTGCCGACGCTGACTCGACTCCGCCCGCTGGTTCAAACACGAGATCAGTCCCTTCAAAAAAAAAAAAAAAAAAAAAAAAAAAAAAACACGAGATCAGTCTCGTCCGACCGCGTCGAGCCTCCGAGATGCCGTCAAACCACAAGCGAGCCAAAGCGACGTTCAACTGTTCGATAGTGCGACTCCGCCAATTTCCCGGACCTCGTGATGCTCAGGGAACCAGGTTCGGACGCCGAACTCGAGCCTTATGCTCGGGGACTGCGCCTCCGACCTCGCCATGCCCGGAGACTGCGCCTCCGACCTCGCCATGCTCGGGGACTGCGCCTTCACCCGACTCCTTTGCTCGACGACACGTCTCTGATAACAAGCTAAGTATTTATATTTTAATTGATATTTCATCGTTCCTTCTACATATAACTTCGCCATACATGCGTCTTCATGACTTTTACCGACCACTACTAGAGTGCGCTCGAAACTTTTTCAACATGTCTGCATATTTTTCTCATAAGCCGAATAGTTACGTCCTCCGATTCAAGTCTATCAGAAAAGGCACTGTCTCTAGCTCCTCCGACCACGTGTTACGGCTCTGAGCCACATAACACGGGAGATACTAGCAGTCGCTCTCTAACGGTACTAGGGTCCTAAGCGTTCCGGCATCGTGTTGTTCCACAGAGGTCATCTAGTCACCTAACGAGCTGATGTCTCTCTAGGATGAACTACACTACTACTCATTTGTTTAAAAACAGCTTACTAGCTAAAAAACAAAGTTTTTACCATCTTTTCGCCTAACAATCATACTAAGTATAATACATCAGCCTGCTTGATTTTTTTGTACATCGTGTACTACCGCTCTTCATGTTTATTTTTCAGGTGCACGGTTCGGTTGCCGAGCTCATTTACGCTCGGGGGACCGGACCCGATTGAGGGGGTCATCATCCAAGACTTCATCACCGACCGGTTTGGTCGACCCGGCCGACCAATCGATCTGGGAACTGGGCTCGCGGCCGGGCCGTGTGAGTCACATGCCGGGTCGACGATGCTGTGCTCGAGACCGGTTGCTTACCATGGTTGCCTGGCGGGTCGGCATAGCTTCCGACTGATCGACCAGTTCAATAAAAGTCAAGTTTTTTCTTAAAAGCTTGCCACAACATGATCCTCATCTTCTACCAACCTTGGGGACTACATGGGCCCACGTCACCTAGCAGTGACTGGGCCTATTCATTCTCTAAAGTGGGTCTGACCCCTACCATTTAGTTCTGGTTTTTCTGAAAAGCCGGATTTCTATAACGCCAATGATATCTGATATCATAAGCTGTCGTGGGCCCACGTCTCTAGACGCAGGCTGTTTTTTTCTTTTTCTAGAGCAACATGCATCTTTCAACAAAGCGTGTACTTGACAGACTCAGTGGTCGGCTCTTCATCAAACTGGTCGGCAGACCTACTACAAGCTCCAACCATATAAGACTTCAAGCCTCACTGGTCAACAAGCGTCAAGACGGCGTTTTCCTCAAGATCCATGGTGCTCGGGGACTAGCTGTGGGGGTATAAACCCCTATACCCTCACGGACAGCCTTGGGCCTGCTCAGGGCTGGTGGCCCGGCCCACAAGATGAAGACGTGCGGCACATGACGTGCACCGCACGGTATTGTAATAGTACCAAATAGGCTACTTTGCTTGTAACTCTGTCCCTTCGAAATATATAAGGAGGGGCAGGGGTCCCCTAGAGGACAACTCATCTAGACACAGCTCGGATCATCAGGGTCTGGGCACGATTCTTTTTCCTCAATCATCAATAGCAGAAGAGCAGGACGTAGGGTATTACGCATCTAGCGGCCCGAACCTGGGTAAACCATGTGTGCTGTTCTTTCTGTTCCATCTCGTTTGTAGTTTAATAGCGTGCCTCCACCGATAAATCACTACCGTCGGTATACCTGTGGTAGACTGCCGCCGATATTTCGTCGACAAATAGAGTGCGTAGGCATTGTGAATAGATATTCAGATATCGTGTCATTATCTGACAGAGAAGTGTAAAGTAGCAGTGCAAGAATATTTGCATAGTGGATAAATAAAAAGCAGTGCAAGAATAAAAAGCAATGCAAGAATATTGGCGAATTAGTTGTACTACTACATCCCTGTTATCAGTGTCCCAGTGTATGGCAGGCGTACATGATGTTCAGTAGAAGAAAAGGAATTTTGACTTCTCACAGCAGCAATGTAGTTCAAAAATAGAGGAATCCTATCCAACTAATGAAGGAAATGTGCAAACTAAATTGGAGATGGAGACATTACAAATTTTGTCTAGTCATTAATTGCATCAAAAAATTTATCTCAATTTGTCTACAAAGCAAACAAAACCAACTGAATACAAAGTGAGGTACCACCATAGAGGCATATCATTGAACACCAAGGACGCAAATACCTGTAGCTTTTTGTTGCACATATGGCCATCGGACACAGGCTAGGGGTGGTGCTCTGCCCGGCCGCAGGGCGGCGCCGCCAGGCATGGTGGGCACACTGTGGGAGGTGCGGCAGCAGCGGACAGGTGCTGTTGCTACGATACGGCGCAACGGTGAGGCACGGGTCACCACCAGAGACCAGACCAGGCGTGATGGCCGTTGGGTGGAAGCAGCGGCGGCCGTGGCGGCGCAAGTGGCCGCAGTTGTGGAGGTCGTCGGCTGGGCCGCTTACGGCTAGGCGGCGGCGGACGGCGGGAGCGGCTGCGTGAGCACACGGTGGCGGCGGCGGCTGTTGCGGACGTACTGTAATGGTGGTGGTCTGGTGAAGGCTTCGGTGGTGTCTTTTTTTTCTTTTCTTTTATTTCGGGGTAGGAAGCTGTGACGATTGTGGAGGGTGCTGTCGTGGAGGAAATCCAGGAGAAGCGCTGTGTGCGTGGACGGTCAGAGACGGTTTATTGTGGATGAACAGGGAAATGTGAGAGGAAACCAATGTACAGTGATTTTCACCAGAAACAAAGATCTCTATAGATTATTACTGGTGCTCTGGTACAGCGGTGAACATATACAAAAAGTACTCTGGTACATCAGTGAACATTATACAAGTACACTCGCTGCAACAAATATCTCCCGGTATAGTTTCACAAGATATCTTGCCGGTGGGTTTCTATCATGGTCACTAACCACGGACCCAGGCAGAGAAAATTAGGGCTTTATTGTCTTTCCCCATATCTATCCCGTACTGTACTACCGTAATGCCCAATGGGGTCCCGCGGGGGGCACATCTCAAGGTTCCACATCTGTCTATCGTAGTACAGTACAGGACAAAGGTGCTGCCTTTTTTTTCTTTCTTTCTTTCTTTACTTTCGGGGGAAAAACCAGGTTCTTGGAGGATTGAGTAATTATTGAGGTTACCTATGGTACTAGGTACTATCTTAGAATTTTTTATTGCTTAATTAAATTACGCTTGGATCGTGGTTTAGGATGCATACTATATAAGGTGATGTGACGAGGTATCCTGAGCACCACAAAAGAACGGGCAGCCTCGATGCATCTAGGACTGCTCCCTCCATCGCTAAATAATAATTATTATTTTTTTTATCCCGTGGACTAGATTGTAGAAATTATATACAATATTTATATGATCAAATATATTTATTATAAAATAGATTCAACTAGCTATCTAGTGATATTAATTGTGATCCATAAATATTTTTATTTTTAAAATAAAAGCAGTTAAATTTATTTTTCACAAACCAAGAACAACAATTATTTAGGGACGACCATAGAGAGAGTAGATCCTAAAAAGAATGTAACCCCATAATATATAACCTTTGTATCCGTTAATATTTATCACAAAAAATATCATTTTCTGCTTGATCTAAATATACTTATTGCATATAATGAATAATATTATAGATATCTGATCCAGCTTTAATTGGTTAGTTTCCTAAATATTTTTAGAACCGAAGGAGCCGGATATTGGGAGTCAATCTTTTCCAGCTCTGTGCTGAGTGCCAGTGGTCTTGTGCTTCTTGCGCGGCGCAGGGAAGCAGATGCTTACCTTGTCTAAAAAGGGAAATTACACAAAGGCCCACAAGAAATCTTAAGCTAACAAGATCCTCGTTACCCTAATACTAGCAAATTCGATTGCAATAGGTAGTCAACAGATTCAGCAGAAGTGACCCGCGGAGCTCGGTTCAGTTTCACGACCTTTTGTTCCATCTTTCAGAAAAAGCAAGGCCAAAGGGTGCCAAAAATTCCATCCAATTTTGAGGAAAACGAAACGCCCCTAGCAAGATCATCACCTTTCCCTCGCCAAAGTTGAGCAACAAAAGAAGAAGGCATCTATATAAGTATATTATAAAGGAAAAAAAAACAGCAACGTCTCTTTCTGATTGTAAATTATCGCAAACCTAGTACTAACAGTCGCCTTCTCTGTTTTGTTTCAGAAGGGAGCAGATCAGCATGGAAACAGCCAAACAGGGTATGCACTTCGCTCCTTGAGGGTTCAGGGGCGGTGAGCCACTCACTAAACCAGAGAGAGGCGAAAGAAAAATATTCATCAGCCAAAAGAGTATTCTGAAATAAAGCCGCATCTTGCTTTCGGAACTTTGACAGGCGAACAAACCAACACACACAGACACAGAGATAACAAAGGCCGGGGATGATGACTGATGAGTAGCAAGGCACACGGTAGTAGGGGGAAAGAAAGAAATTAAAAACAGAAGCGACATGCTGCTTCCCTTCCTGGATTGTTCTTTCTTGAGCCCCCAAAATGTCATTGTTCCAGGAAGCAATAGTTACCACATTTGTACAAGCAAGCAAGCAGGCTTATCATCTTTCAGCCTAATCCATTCCCACGCGGCAAGCTAGCTACACACACATATAGACATATTACAAGATCCTACTATAGATATAGATATATATAGCAGCTAGCAGGCCGCCGCCATGGCAGTGGCAGGACGGCAGCCTCCTCTTCTAGGCAGGCAGCTGCCACTGTACAGATCGTGGGTGGGGGTGGGTTCGACTTGGATCAAAGGCAAAAGCCAGTACATGCCCCAGCTAGACGAAATTAACACATGAGATCAACTTGATCTACTATGTACACATGGTTGGACAGAGAGAGGCCAAGGAAGAACTAAGCTTAGTATTAGAGCTTAGTATTCATAATATGAGCTAATATTTGTAGTGTTCTCCTACTAGCAGTAGGACTCACTAATTAATCAGTCACTTGATTGATTGCTACTGGTACGTAATCACCGTTGATTACCGCCTCCACAAAAAGAGCAACAACCACTTGCTTGAGACTGGCTGGCTCATCTCCGGTCAATGCCCGACCTCGTCGGAGTGCTCAAAATGGCGCGGACGGCATCCTCTGCAGGGTCTTCCTCACCATCGGCACCGCCACCTCCACGGACACCCTCAGCTGCCGGACAAGGGACAAGGCGCGAGCTCTGAGCATGATAGGCGAACGGATGGTGACCAATCGACGACGGGTTGGTTGGTTACCTGGTCGTACTTTTCGCGGAGGCTCTCGTTCTCCTGCTGCAGCATCTGCACCTTCCTCTCCAGCTCGCGGACGTAGGCCTGCTTGCGCGCGCGGGAGCGCGCGGCGGACTCGCGGTTCTTGATCATGCGCTTCTTGCGGCGGTCGGCGCCCCCGCCCCCGCCGCCGGCCCAGGCGGCGGACGCGGCGGCGGCGGCGGCGGCGGCGGCGCCGAGGCACATCTCGTCCTCGAGCACGCCGCGGGCGGCGTCGAAGGGCGGGACGACGTCGGCGGCGGCGGCGTCCAGGTTGTACGGGAAGAAGGACGACGCCGGGGACGCATTGCGGAAGCCGCCGCCCAGGGCCATGTGGTGGTGGTGGACGCCGGCGTCCGCGGCGTAGGCGCCGCCGACGCCGACGCCGACGCCGACGCCGCGGGTCGGGGAGGAGGAGGCGCCCGCGGCGGAGGAGAGGAGGTGGAGGCGGGAGTTGAGGCTGAGCTGCGTGGAGATGAAGGCGCTGCAGGGGGACGCCGCGACGGGCTGCGGCGGGGACGCGCTGGGGCTGCTGCCGGTGTTTCCCCATATGTCCTCGTCGTCCTCCATGTCTATGGCCGCCGTCCCCGTCCCCCTCGGCCCTCGCTCGCTCGCTCGCTGGCGCCTCTACGCTTGTTGCTTGTTTTGGGCACGCACCGGCGCCCCACAGGGCCACGGGGCTGGGTGGGTGGCTGCCTTTAGTAGCCAAGCCAAGCGGAGGGGAGGCCCCGGCCGGAGTGGGGAACAGGCACAAGCACAAGCCCAAGCCCAGCTCTGTGCCGTGTTTCTGTGTGTGAGGCAGCCATTCGACCGAGAGATCACTGTTGACCAGTGGCAGTGAGCGAGACCCGGCACTGGTCAAATGGCACCACCGAGAATCTAATAGTCCGAGCCTCCGATTGGCTTGCTCTAGGCTTCGCCTGCGATTGGCCAGAGCCTCCCTTTCTCCGCCGTGGATTTGATGGGTAAATCTAACTAGGCCGGCGACTCACGCCGTTAAAATCCTAAAGCTTATCGTAGAAAAAATTACAAGCAATCGCGTTAATAAATCTGGATATGCAGTTCTCACCACAAGAACGTTAGTATAGATGTGAAGGGGACATAAATTAAAGTTGGTCATTATGTCCTAGCTATTTTATCCAACTTTAGTATAGTTGTCTTAAAAAACGTTACTTTTGCATATGATGAACTTAGATTAACACGAGCTCTATATCAAAATTGTAGAGTTTTTTATATATGAAATCTACAACTTTATAGTTGATAACTTTTTATTCAAAATTGTATAGAATGTCAAAAGTATGTTTCAGTTTCTTATATTTTGAGATCCAAACATATTAAACCAACGAGATCCTACAAAGAAAGTATTAGCATAAGTTAGATACACGCTACATGATCCCACCATGCTGCACCGCAAACACTTGTTGGCAAAGCCTTTCGACAAGGTTCCTATTGCCCAACAATAGTCACTAACGTTGAGTGAAGGGAAGGGTGCCAATTTATGTCTGGTAGAGACACATGCCATCACAGCAGCTGCAAACGATACAAAAATCACATGACCCTTTTTAGTGTTGGGGCTCAGCGTAGTCGAACTCCTCAAACCCGCTCATAGGGGCTACACCCATCTCTTTATTGCAATTGACAAATTCACCAAGTGAATTGAAGCTAAGCCCATAACAAAGATCATAATGAGGAAGATGGCCAAATTCTTCATCGACATATACACAGATTTGATGCGCCCAACAACACTATCAAAAAAATACATTCAGGCCTAATCAAAAGCATTAATATAACTTTTACACATGCCACAAGGCCGATGCCAACACCATAGACATGAGCTACACCTCACATGGAAGGCTCCTAGTACTCCCAACCTAGCATGGAATCAGGGGCACGAAAGTATCCATAAGTGGGGGTATTCTCACTTAAAAACAAAAAGTTGTGCCGCCTGAGTACACGAGTATACTCAACGGGTTTTACCGATAAGTATAATAAACAATGTTCATGTATTTGTTATTAACAAAGAATAGTTTTAGTTTCGATGAAAGGCATTTACACAAAGGAACAAAGTTGTATATACTCTAACCATAGTACAGTTTAACAACTATGGGCAGAATCAAGTAGGGCTCCATCTCCATCGAGTCCTTCCAACGAACTCTACTCCAAAACTAGAAGAAATGAATAGGAATGCAATTCAAGTTTCTCTATGGAGGGGACAAGTTTTTTTTCTTGGTCGAAACCTATATGATTTGTCAATACATAAGGAATAACTTGAGCCTCAGCCTCTCTCGAATCCAGCTAAATCACTTAAGAATAGTTTGATGGTGAGTCTAGGCACTATAATGCACATGGGTGTAGATGAACTCTCAAATGTTTTGCCAACTCTCAAGCATGCCAACTCCCAAATGTTTTTCCAAACATCTAAGTAAAGAGTTAGCATTTTCAAAGTGTTTTCCAAAACTATTTTTGCTTGCTCGCTACTTTATCACTAGGCCTATAGTGCACATGCATATTGATCAACACATAGTGGCACATGATTACCGAGATTGCTAATCAGAGCTCCTCTCTTAATAGTATAACCATTTATTCTAAATCCGATCATACACTCTATTGCGTCTTGACTAGCAAACAAATTCTCTATTTATACCTTTGCCTTCACAACTTGGATTTTCTTTTCACTCTTTCTTGCCAAGTGTGAGCTTGCTCCAATTGAACTTGTCACCATTCATCCATCTCCAAGCCTGGCTCTCCATCTTGTTGTGGACCCAACCTTATCTACTCGCACACTTAGTCAACCAGTTGTCATAATTGCCGAACCAAACACAGGCCTTTTAAAGACCTACAACGAGAAGTCGGAAGAAGCAAAGACAGGATGCTCTCGACTAGTTTGACGAAGATCGAGACCTTTTGGTCTGTTGTTTGTGCACTTTTGTTTTGAAGTACTTGTTGTACCTATGTGTGCCAACTGATTCTCTTTGTGTGACATATTAAGTTTTCTTTTCATTATATCGCATATATGTTAACTTTTCTAACAATTGTTCAAGGGAACTCACCCTCTAGAGCATGTTTCAAACGACTCATTCCTATTTGTGGTTGAAGTGAAAGGGTTTCGCGCTCCAAGTGAAAGGGTTTTAGATTTTTCAGTTATATTATATTGAAAGTTGTGTTATTATCAATAAAAGTTTTAAAAACAGAATACACTTGGTGGTCGGGCCGAGGACCAGAGAGAGGTGTGTTGTGTACTCAACTTTCTGCTACAAGGTCATGACCTGTTGTTCTCTCACTGTCCCAAAATATTTGACCTTGTAGGTTCAGGCACCGACTCTTTTTTAAATGTAAACAATGTGTAGTGCATCAAAAGTAAAAATGAGAGAAATGAAGATAAGCATGTACTAGTAGTATTTAAAAAGAGAGATTTATTAATAAGGTTAAATATTTTAGGACAAAGTCAAATATTTTGGAGCGGAGTGGTTAGGAGTATACTCCTCTTTTTTTTCAAGTGTTGCTTGCGCTTTTCAAGAAACAATTGCCGTTAATTTAAATAAATACTAGATATCATTAATTAGTATTATAATTAGTATTATTGAAAAGGTTTGGTTCTAGTTTTTTAACAAATTTATTTAAATATATAAATATTATACATATTTTGTATAAATTAATTTAAATTTATAGTATGTACATCAATAACGATACTTAAAGGTCTCTCCGAACCCCGACTCCCGACCCGCGTCGTTTCCCAGGGGCGGCCGAGACCCGGGGCCCCGCCCGCTCGCCGCCCCCCTCCTCCTCGCCCGCCGGGCCGCCGTTGCCGCCTTCTCCTCGCGGCGGGCCTGAAGGAAGCAAGAAGGCCCTCCCCCGCGCCCCCCCGTCCTCCCTCGCCTCCCTCTCTTCCCACCCCCTTCGTCCGGACTCCGGCGACCCTGTGGCCGGGGCGGGCCCGCGTCCGCCGGGGTGGATCCGCCGCCACGACACGGATCCGGCCCCGAGGCGCCGGGCGGCGGCCCCTAGGGTTCGCCGCGGCGGCGCAGGCCTGCCCAGCCACGGCGGCGACGGCGCTGCCCCCGGCCTCCCTGAGCCGCGGGGGCGGCGGGTGCCGGCGCGCCGGCTGGCCCCAGCGCGGCGGCTCCGGCAGCGTGGCGGTGGCGGCGGCAGCGCGCGCCTGGTGCCCTACACCCCCAGCGGTACCGCCCCTTGCTCGCCTCCGGGCCGCTCCGCTCCGTGCGACTGCGGCGGGGGCTGGTGCCGGCTGGGTGGCGACGTGCCGCGGGCCCGGCCTGGAGGTGCGGGGCACTCGGCCGGGGACTGACCGCCCTGCTCCAACGCCGTCGCCGCCGCCTACGCCCTGTCTCGTCAGGCAGCCATCCGGCCGCCTCCCCCTGGTGGGGCCGGCGGGCGCGCCTCCGCGCACCCGTGTGACGGCGGTTGGCTGCCGGTGTTGGAGGCGAGGCCTTCCCGCAGGCATGCTGGGTTTCGGGGCCGTCGCCAGTGGCGGTTCTGTTGGGACGCGCTTGGCTGGGGCGTCCCGCCCGGCTCGTCCTTGGCAATGGAAGGGGGGGACTCGCGCGCCGACGGCTCTGTCCGCACTGTTCTGGTGTGCCCCGCCGCGCCCACCCCCGGCCTTGAGGCGGAGAGAGTTGCCGGGGTCGCTGCGGCGGGGAGGCCCCTGGCCCACAACTCCGGTGTTCCAGAGAAAGACGCGACGGCGGCCATGTGTGCGCTTTGTCCCCTACCACCTGCACCGTGTGGCGGCATTGGTGGGTCGTTCTTTGGGACTGGCGGCCTTCAGCGGCAGTTCCGGCCAACCCCGTTCGGGGTGGGCGGCAGGGGGCCGTTTGGCCCCTCCCCGGCCCCCAGCGCGGCTTTCAGGGGGCTGTGCTCACGCGGGCGTGCCTTGGCCCCCATGCTCGCAGGTGGTGGGCCTAGGCCGATCTAGCGGCGCCCTCCCGTCTGCACTCGGGGTGAGTGTTCGGACGGTGACCAGCGGTCTTCGGGGCTCCCGCCTGCGGCGAGCCACGACTGACCTGGCGGTAACCACGTGCCGGCTTTCCTTCCACCTCCACTTCGTCCACCACGATGATCGGCACCGGCGGCAGACTCCACGAAGACATCAAGCTACGTCTCTGGCGGCAGCGGCAAACCTGGTCAGCATTGGTGAAAACCACGTCCTCGGGCCTACGGGCTAGGACTGGCGACGGTGGCGGGCTCGTCATCACCTTCTTGAAGGCGTCGTCTACGCTGTCCCTCGGGCGCCACTGCCGGAGCCAACCCGGGAACGAAAGATCCCTTGGGTGCATTGTCCATCGAAGTTGGCGTCTGCGGGCGTCATTTCCTTCTTGAAGGCTCCGTTGGCGCACCCACGAGCTCCTCCGACGTCAAGTCATGCCCCTGCTTGCCCCGTTGGGCCTCTTGGTCGTCGATGTGCGGGTGGCCTTTTCTTTCTGTCTTTTGTTGGTTTTTACCGGAGGTGGCAGAGCTTGTTTCAAATCGTGTTTCCACCCCCGGTTTTTTCATTGTACTGCATTGCATTCTCCTTCTTAATGAAAAAGATGCGCAAGTCTTTTGTGTATTCGAGAAAAAAATAACGATACTTAAAAAGGGTCGGAATGAGCATACTCCTACTCCAGAATACTTTGCCTCCCAAAGTCCCGTCTGTTTCAACCGTACCGTTAGTCCGGTCTCTGACGAGAAGGCACACCTTTTTTTGTGTGTGTGTGAGTAAACTGCGTCCCCGAGGGAGACCACAAAATCGATTGCTGACTGGCATAGGAATAGGATGCCACATGTAGTAGAGGCCCAGCCAGTTCGTCATCGTCGTCTCCGTAGATCTTGGCAGCAGACGCAGCAGCAATGACACACTCGGTGTGACAGAAAGTGCTTCTGCGCTCCGGGCGACGCGCTGCCGGTCACAGACTCACAGCGGCACAGCACGAGCACGATTCTTTTCAGAGCGGGCTCAGCGGCTGTGTATGCACATTTCTTTCTCTGTTTTGGCGACTTGAAAGTTGCGGCGCCATGGATGTATTACCTCCATCTCTAAAAACATGTAATTTTAGAATTTAAATCTTTATCTCATAAAACACATAATTTTAAGTTGATATTAGTTTTTTCAGCAATAAAAAAAAATCAGTTTTTTAAGGGACCCACCCAATAAAAAAAAACTAGAAAGGAGGAGTTCTGAACTTTCAAAGAAAGTCTGGAAAGGATAACTGTGTTTTCAGTACTAACGTTGGAAGAATAGTCTGGAAAGGATGCGTGACTGCATTCTGAGTACTGACAAGAGGGGTATATTGGTAATTTCACATCTCTACTAATTTTGTCATGATAACCAAGATTTCCATCTCAGTACTGTGTATATGTATGGTACATGACGCCACGTGGGGAGCCGTCCGTCCCCTCTGTTCGGCTTGCAGTGGCCAGAAAGCTGTCCAGATGATTTGTTAGAAATTTGTTATTTTTATATCTCACCAACGAAGTCGAGTTTGAAGAAGATATTTTACAAGATTGTGTATCATCATATCATATCATCTATATGTGTGATTTTTTAGTAAATTTAGACAACTTTTTTTACCGTAGTTTGCACTAGTTTTTACAGAAAGTTAGTTTGCACTAGATATATTTCCATATAAATAACCCTACATTCTTGCCTTCTGGTTCCATGACATCCTGTTAAGTTCTTGTTCGGTTGTATCCAAATCAAGATAGTCGAAGAAAATTTTAACTTGTATAAGAAATTAAATACACCTTAATCTTCTCTATCCCTTTGACTTGTATAAGAAATTAAATACACCTTAATCTTCTCTATCCCTTTGACTTAAGGTAAAAACGAACAAGCCCCAAGTCTCCTTTGGAAACAAGGAATTAAACTCTACATAGTTCATCTCTACCATCTACACATGGTAGTGGTAGAGGTTTTAGAAATTTTAGAGGGGAACCTAGTATGATGTATCCGTTCTAAAATAGATAGTTTTATAGATTTTATTTGTTGTCACAAAATAATTAAATCTATAATATCTTAATGCATCATATTTCTTTTATCAATATATCCTTTTCTTTTTCTCAATACATCTCTATCTTCGTCTTCCTCTTCTTCTTATTTTGGGCATAGCGCACTACACAAATTTTAATTCTAAAGAATTCTCATGCCTAGACCTTCAATTCATATATTTTGAGCGTATTTCTCCATAAATTTCTACTCCCTCCGTTCTAAATTATAAGTCGCTTTGATTTTTTTTGGTTCATTCACTATGTATCTAGAAGCGACTTATAATTTGGAATGGAGGAAATATATTTTTCTTGTGTCATATATCCAAGTAACGCAATAGAGTACATTTTTAATTCCTATTAGATCACTATTTTTTATAGCCACTGTTTTAGAAAATTTCGTGTTCCAACTTCCAACAAAGCATGTGTCGCAGCCATAAACTTTGAGTAGGCTGGAGTCGTAGACGATGTCGTTGTGCACTGTGAAAGATTTACGTTCGCTGTAGCAGCTGCTGCAGAGAAGGGCTTACCGAAGGGGCCCATAATGGTCTCTTTTTAATACTAGCAAAAATGCCCGTGCGTTGCAACTGGAGAAAACTATCAAAAATTTATAGGGAACGATGAGAATAGTACCATCTTTTGTGTATTACCATTTTTATAATTATAAAAAATTGAAATGTATAATTAATTTATTGATGACTATGACATCCATAATATAAGTTTATAATATGATAATATCCAATTGTTCAAGCTCGTATCAAATCAAAATATAGTCTGGTCAAAAGAATTCTTTTATCCTATTACAAACCACCGAAATATTTAGACATTAATCTATCATAATTTTAATTTTTAAATATCCATTTGTCTTTTTAGGGACTCATAAAAATCAATATTTCTTATCTGGTTAAAGTCTGCAATGAGTCAATGAGTCAATTGTCAACACCAAGGATTGATCTGTTCCTTGATGACTATGAAGGAAGATCTCCCTTCATTTTCCACATGTCAGCCCTCGTTGGAATCGTGGACATACATTTATTTACACAGGATTGGACAACAAACTACTCGAAATTTCATTTTATGATTTTACTAGTTGGACAATTGAGGTTTTTAAAGTAAGAATGATATTTTTATATTAAAATTTTATCAATATTCTGATAGTGAAAATATTTGTTTGTAAGAAAACTAAACAGTTCGAAGATGCTTAATGTATTATATCATTTTTTAAAACAAAAACACTAAACGAAGAAAAAGATGCACCAACGAAAAGTAGAAAAAGATTGAACATAAATGGCAGAAAAACTATCAGAAAAAACAAATACAAAACAGACATGTAAAAAATTAAAAACCAAAACGCCATAAAAAAAAGAAACGACGACCGAACAAATGTTAATGAGCAAATAAATAGAAATGTGAAAAAAGTGAGATAAAAAACAAAGCTTTCTTCCTTGCCGCGTTTGCGTATCCTCTTTTTCCTTGTTATTCTTAGCTTTCTTTTGTATTTCTTTTTTATACGGGGTAAGAAAGCAAGCTTTCTTGCTTATTATCGGCACGTCGACTCTAGCTTTCATACGGCTGCATCTCCTACCGTCTTGTGGCAGAACCTTCTAAATCATATGGCCCACAAGCACCTGACATTTGTCCTTAAGACCTCTGTCGGCTATGCTTGTACACCATATAACCTAGAATGCTTCATCGGGTGAAACCCCGATAAACCACGATTTCTCCAGGATCGATACTTACAGAGACATCACAGTATTACAACAGCTTTCATACAAAATATCAGAGTAGCGGAAGACTTACAATAACTTAATTTACAAACCTTTTGTAAAACTTATACAAACCAGAGTATCATTATTACAAAACAGCGGAAGTATCATTATATAACTTTATTACAAACCACCCAACAGAAGTGCCCTGCCCAAGGGCCACACAATCTACTCCTCATCAGTTCCTTCTTCGATAACCGTCATGCAGCAAGGGCCGTAACACACTTGCTCACACGGTTCACCTGCAACAGGGGTTTAACAAACCCTGAGTACAAAAAGTACTCCGCAAGACTTACCCGACCAAAGATTGGGGAGAAAACTCAGGAATGCTGGCTAATAGGAATCAAGGTGAGGTTTTAGCAAGATCAAGAGACACCTTTGCCAAAAGCAACTAAAGTTGATCTTTACTTTTTATATTGATTATCCTACTCTATAACAAACACTTATCATCCATGTAACAATTTCAAAACTTCTTAGTCTCAACAACTTTCATCATTACTATGATGCTGACGCTTGGTCAAGTCTCCCATATCATGGAGCAACGACGATTCGAATCGCTTTATATACCTAGTTGGGGCTTCCTAGCCATACGATGTATGCAGGACCGAACATCTTACATACATCAACTTATACTTGGATTTCTCCAGACCAAAACGGGTCCTAGCCACGAGAGTACAGTACACCATCTCCCTACGCCGTCTGTACGTCGACGGTGCGCTCGTAGTGTGGGTACACGCTACTTCCCGTCCCGGTTATCCGTTCTCATATGGATCATACAAGGGAGCTTACCGTCATTAGCATGCGACTAGCACTATCCAATAACCCTCTTGACCACAGGATCACCACAACGAACGGTCCTTAACCGACACAAGTGGACGACACTACACCAGGGCACTAGCCCTTCCTGATGCAAGTCACTCCACCGGCGTCTCGATTTACTCATCATGTTCTTGTGCGTACCCCTGACCCGGCGAAGGTGAAGGATAGGCGACAAGCAACATCAAGTTTTAAATACTTTCTCAGAGATGATAATGTTATCAACTTTTAAAATATTTTATAAAGGCCTATGCTAGTAGCAAGACTAAGCATGTACTAAACATTTTCGAAATCAAAACAGGTATCCAGGATAGTATCACAAGGTACGGTAAATGCATCAATTAGGATAGCACCCAACTCCTATACTTAATGCATCATAGTATTCACATAAAATCATAAAGGACTTTCGAAATTCAAGGCAGGGTTTGAATGCATCCGGAGCTTGCCTTGGGGCTCGACGAAGTGAGGTTCGGTGATGGCACTGCCGAGATCCGGACCAACCTCCTCGCACTGAACACCTTCTTCAGAGATAGGAGTTGAATCAACTCCCTCCTCGGACGGCACAACTACACGATTGAAATGCATGATTACAATGCAGTAATAAAGACATGCGACAATGATGCAACGATAACTAATCTATCTTGAGTACAACTTTCCTTCACGGTAACATTGCATTACGAAGTATAACTAGTGTCGACGACGACGGACTAACGATACACAGTCAACATAAAATGCCGAAGGTCATTAGAGTTAATGACCTGGGGTCATCACTCAATCCCAAAATCAAGCAACCCTAATAGTGATTAAGATCAATTACTAATTTATTAACCATTTTTACAGTTGTTGAAGCCACTAATTAACTTGCTAATTGGGGATTAATCAAACCCTAATTAATCAAGGGATTAGTTAATTAACATTAATTAATTAATGTATTAATTAAGCATAATACAAAAATTAGTCAAATCATGATCAAACTTCATAATTAAGATCATTATCATCTAATTAGGACACAAAACAAATTTCATGATTTTTGGATTTATATTTTAATTACTAAAAATCATGGAAGTTGTATTTATTAATTAAAGGAGCAATTTATAGCACCAATAAACATTACAGGAAAACCACAGTTAGTATTTTTCCTTGGTAGATCATAACACAGGGAGCACATACATATTTTTGTTGTATTTTTATCTGCCCAAATAAAATTATAACAAAAGATGAAAATCGGCCTTATAAATTAAATTTGGAAAAAGAAAAACATTTTCTTTCTCCCCTGGACCCCACTGTGCGGCCCGAGCGGCCCGCTCGCCCGTGTGGCTTGCTCGCCCGTGTGTGCGGCCTCTCCCTCTCTCTTACTCGCCGACGGGGGTCCCGCCTGTCGGCTCCTTCTTCTTCCTCTTCTTTCCAACGGGAACGAGGGAGGTGGCGGCGGCCGGTGGCGCACTCGCCAACGGCGGCCCCTCCGACATAGCCCGACCACACCATCGAACTCCACTCATCCAACCGCACCTAACAAGCTATTACTCGGCCCTAGTTGACCACCGGAGCGCGCACTGCGACGGCCGTGGGCGGTTCGGACGGCGTACGGCTCACGGCGTGTAACACCCCGGTGTTACGCGCTTAATCCCCATCAAATTATTTCATGAGCATCATGATTTTGAGCTAATGCATGAGTTGAAGTGTGTACTTGATTGTTTGCTATCTGAAAATGTCAATAAAATTATTAAAGGAGAGCTAGTTTCAATTGATCTTTATATCACTTAAGGTAAAAGATTAATTTTTATTAAGCAAAAATAATATATAACTTGTATGTGGAACTTAAACAACGTTTGTAGTACAAGTCTTGTAGGAAACAATCCAACTTGCCTCACGAAAAATAATTTCGTTAACTAGTTTTTTTCCAAAGAGCTCAAAAATTCAACTTAAACAAAGTTTACGCTTTCAAAGACTTAACCGTTTTCCTAAGTCCGGAAATCACCGACAAAGCTATGTTGGCAAGTGTCTTCGGAAAAATCTAGCTAAGCAAAGTCTTTGCCATGTTATAGCCTTGGATAGTAGCCTAAAAGTACCCTCGTTAACGTGGATAGGTTGGTTTGGCGAAGTTCGGTTGTTAGACATCAAAAAGCTTGCCCCAAAAACCCCTAAAATCTCTTTGTCTCTTTGGGTTCACGCTCGGCCGAGCTCTGCGGGGTGTTGCCGACAAGCACGGATTGGCATGCCTATAGTTTGTACCACGCTCAAGCACGGCCCGAATAGAACACCGGTCTAGTAGCCTTAAGTGCTCTATGGAGCCTTGTCGAGATGGGTGGGTCAGTATCCGAACTAGGTTGGTCACGGTCGTCACTTTAAAAATCGTGCACAACAACTGCGTGACTCGGTGTGGTGGTCACCGCGTGCTCTGGCGTCGCGGGCAGCCCCTGCCCCGGGCTGATCTGTCTTGTCGTGCCGCGTCTTTGCCGCCCCCCGGCTGCTCGGCTAGCACCGTCTTTGGCCCGACAGCGTCGCGCTGCCCGCTGCCGTCGTGTCACGCTGCCGCCCGCTGCCGTCGCGTCGCCTCCGCGCACCGGCGGTCGTCCCGCCGTCGCCTTGCCAATTATGGCACTACGGCCGCCCGAGCATCTTGTTTCCCTTCTCTTGCTTGAGCACGAGCCTTTCCTGGTGCTCGAAGTCGCACAAAAGCCGAGCCAAGCCGTGTCGGTCCCTTCTCCCTCCTCGTGCTTCCTTTGCCGCCATGGCCGCCGGGCCGGGCGCCATTAAATTGCGGCGGGGAAGGGTCACCTCGTGTCGAGCCGACATGTTTCCAGCCTCCATGATCCCATCACTCGAGCCCATCGTACCAATCCCGCTTTGAATGGTGCCATGCCGAAGCTCCAATTTGGCGATTTCACATCGCCGGTCTATGCCACACCGATGAGGGGCGCCATTAAATTGCCGCCAACTCGAAGCTCTAGAGCACAATTGAATGGCACCGCTAGCCGCCTTGAACCCCTCTACGACTTGCGCACCTCCACCCGACCGCTATCCCCACCTGCAGTCGCGGGCACGGTCGTTGCCGCCGTGGTCGCCCGCCGTGCTCTCCGTTCGCACGTGGCCGGCCTTCTCGGCTTTCTCCCACCCCGGTGTCGCCCTCTGTCGATGGGGTAAGCCTCTAGTGCTCAAGCGCCTTCTCCCCTCCGCTTGCCGTAGCCGGTTCACCGGAGCGGTTGCGCCACCGGCCAAGCTGGGCCGACGGCCGCCGCCGTGGCTAGCCGTGCCCACGGAGCTTGCCGCACCGCCTCGCTCTGCCCTAGGAATGCGCGAAACGTAGGGGTAGGTGGTCCTCCGGCTTGCGATCGCCGCGGCGAGGCCCCTCTACCGCCATCCCCGAGCCGCCGCGCCGCTTCGTCGTGACGCTGACTGAGAGGCCCTTCGAGGACTTTCCCCTGGTAAAGAGAGTCTTTACAGGGTGTTGGATCTAAGCTTCTCTGTTGCAATAGTGCTAATAGTGCCACGCGAATAGTTGGAAGTGCAAGGGGTTTTTTGCAAAGGCGCCCGGTGCGCGCGCGGCTTTTTTCCCCGTCGCGGGCCCGCCTTCAAGAGTGGGCCGTGCCGAGTGGGCCGTTCCGGGCTGCTTTGCCTTCCTCTTTTTCTAAAGTATTTAGAATTAGTTTTCCAATTTATTTCCGAAATGAACTTTGGAAAATTATATAAAATAGAATATAAGTCCAAAATTAGTGAAACTAATTTTGTTAGTTTCCTAAATTCATGCTCTATCCACTGGTATAGGTTGTTCATGTGTTTCTATTATATTTTTAGTAGATAATTAATTGCTTTAATATGCTTATGCTTAATAGATTAAATTAGATAATGGTTTATCATGACCTTAGGTTAATATCTTCAACTCTAAGCATTCATGCAGTAGCTCACATATATATACGTGTGTACTCTCGGTAATTTTGGTAGCCCTAATGAGTTAGTTTATTAAGGTAGATAAGATACCATAGTTAGAATATAGAATAAAATGACTAGAAAGTAGTTATAACTTAGGCTTATCGTGAATTAGTGCTTTATGAGAATACTAGCTAGTTAATCATGTTAGCCATTAGAGTTAGCTATTAGATTGGTTGTTGTGTTTCCTTTTTAAGAGTTGTTGTTGCTTTTGTATTGATTGCATCATCTCAGCATTCGCATCGTTGCATACCATATAGGAACGACGATGGATCATCAGAGACTTGGTGTATACGTGGAGGATGGTGTCATGATGAATATACCACGAAGATGAAATACTAACTTTGGTTATCTTTACCCAGGCAAGCCCCGGTTCATAACCCCTACTATTCTGCACTTTATAATATATATGTTGCATTAAGTTTTGAGGAGTTGGATGAAACCCACTTGCATATATATCCTTATCCTATGAGTCTTACTAGCATGACAGGATCGTGTAGATTGCTATGCTACTGGGGTTCCGGTAGAGAAGACGCAGTGATTGCCTGTCACTCGCGAGAGATAGGATTATTATTAATACTATCATGTTACTATCATATGGATTATATATGGATAATAAATGGAGACCGGGCGAGACGGTATCATGGACCGTGGATGGGCGTTGGGTTTGTTGGGCAACAGAGCGAGGCTCTGGTTGCGTTTTTATCCCGCCTGAGTCAGTTAAGGACCGATCGTTGCTAAAGGGTTGAAGGTTAAGTCACAGATCTCCTTATCCCGAACACATACTTGTGTATGGGCGCTCGGAAGGCTTGCTCTCTCTTGTCTTGGGTTCGGCTTCATCCGGACCGGCTGTTCAGTGGTGGTGTATACGTGTGTTTCTTTTTTTTGGGTTGGAGGTCCTTGCACCACATTACGGCTAGGCCGGGAATGTCGGGGGCTTGAGTCCCAGTTGACGGGGGACCGGAGCCCCGGACAGAGAAAGCAAGTTGTTCTTTGTCGTGTCTAGGATGCAGATGAGGAGTGTGTTTTGGGGTACCCAATTTGGGCACATTGATTCGCGAATCGCCGTTCTTGAACGGTAACGACGAGGGCCTTATTCTCGCATCGTAGTAAGAAATGGAAGATGAAAGATGGATAAAAGAGATTTCGATTGCTTACCACTTGCTTGAAAGTAGTTCGGTGCTCACCTAGAGTGGTTAGCTAATGAATTAATCATGGCTACTAAAATTGAACATAAGGATGCAATTGTTAGTAATGCTTTCCTCGCAAATGTAAACCCAAAGAAGCCAAACAGTCTTGCATATTCCTTGGAGTCATTTATTTTCTCTGTCGGGGTAAGTCTTCTTGAGTACAATTGAGTACTCGGGGTTTTATTCCCCCCATTGCGGTGTGTGAGGTGGATGCTAGTCGTTGACTCTTGTGTGTGGATACCTCCTGATGGGCTCAGCGAGGGATTCCAATTACGCTACGATAGTAGTTTATTTTTAACTTCCCCAAAGGATTTTATAAAGAAAAGTTCTATAATGTTATCATCATGTTAAATGGTTAGTCATGAATTGAATAAATGTTTATTTCATTTGCAATAATGACCAAGTGTACAAGATACATCAGTTAAGTTTAAAATAAATCAACTTTCATTTGCTACTTTGTATTCATCTTTTTTTTTTGTTATATAATACTCTGATCAAATGTAAACTTGAGATGTAAGAAATGCAAGAATGTTGTAAGCTTTATTCCCTTATTTGTGATCCTGAGGAAAACTGTGGAATTTTGAGTTCTCCCGTTGGGTGTGCTCGACAGAATCGATTAAATTAGTGCGCTCCCTTGGGTACTTAGTGTCCAATGGAAGACAAGTACTCTTGTGAGTGTATTAATTTAGGCGGTTCTGCCATAGGTGGTATCAGAGCATAAATAAGCGAATAAAGCTTCAAAACCCTTTTCAAATTAAAATTTGACAACAAATTTTATCAAAAAGATAGGACGTTTGCATGCGAAGTTATATAAGTAGCCCTATTACTATGGTTATGTATCTAGGATAGATGGCATTCTGCTGACTTAGATAGGCTTAATCCTATCTTCTGCATGTACACTAACTCTCGAGCATAGTTCGATAGTAATCGACTAGTTATAGAGAGCGAACGATGTGCCAAAACCTGAGAACGGTTGCCCTATATATGGCAATAGTGTGAGGATGGATTAGGACGTGCATTCATGCATTCCTGCTTGTGCATTTGTTGTGTTAGCTAATGTGTGTTGGTTTCCCCCTAAATCTAGCTAGACCTAGTTAAAATCGTCTGTCTATTCTCTTCTCAAAACTCTTAAATCAGTATCATGCAAAGTAAGTGCGGTGGTCGTGAATCCTATGGCATCCGTTCCATCATTTCGTTTTCACCGATTGCCGTGCCGCATTCAAATTGCTGGGTCACATCTAGTTTTGGTTTGCTTGCACGCTTCTTTTCTCTCTCTTCTCTGCGCTCGTCTCAGTCCTTCGCCTCTGCCTCGATGCTCGAGCCGACACCCGCGCATGGCCTCGGTCATTCACTCATCTCACGTCGCGTGAATTCCCGCCGATCCCTCGAACGTGATGCCACAGCCATGCCTTTAAAGCCACTGATACCGGCACCTCGAGCCTCAACCCTCTGTCGACCCGTCCTGACCACAACTATAGCCACCCATGGTGCCTTCCTGTTTTCACTACAGTCTCGCGGTAGACTAGTCAAGCTTCTTGGAGAAGCCTTGCCCTGGGCCTCTACAAAAAGAGAGCCACCCCGGTTGTTTTCATCACACCCCACACTTCCTAAACATTTCCAACCGTTCCTGAGCAAAAACCGATGGCCTCACAAGAGCCACCATGCCCTTGCCTTCTACCCACCAACCCTCCTAGCCGGCCCGTGGCCGACGGGAGTAGTTTGGACCAAGAAACTGCCGGGGTGTAGAGGGATTTCCCAAGCTTTCAGATACCACCGCACGCAGGCCGGGGATCCGAGGCCGTCCCCTTTACGAGGGCTATGAGTGCTTACAAAGATGGCATTGAGCGGTGTGAGGTTACCGTCTACATAGGGAAAAGTGAGAACTTCCCCCGGTGTAGATGAGTGGAGCGCCACCACCACCGGTTTTCGCTTTCCAGACACCTATCGCCAGAGCCCACAAGGCACCGAGGATCCCGTGCTGATCCATGCGGATGCTCTCGCCTGCTCACCCATGAGGTTCTTTTTCCGCCGGACGGGACTCTCCATTCTCGAGAACCCGCATGGAGGCTGCGGTGGACGCCCCTTGCAGCCGATCGATCCCACCGTGGTGTCCCCCGGCCACGTATTTGTTGGCCCCCGGATGAGCACCACGAGCAGCTTGCCTCCGAGCCGAGGAAGTGCATCACCGTGCCGAGGAGACCGAGCTCTTCATCCGGAAGCTCCATGTGAGCCTTGCCACGACACGTGCTCAAGCCGCCACCGCCGAGAGCCGTGAGACCGTCACGCCCCGCCCCGCGGGGAGGCGGACGACCGCTACGCCAGTGCACGAGGATGCCTACTTCGCCGCCGAGATCGGGCCGGAGGGCTCTCGCCCGGAGGGGCAACAACCCCGGATCTTGAGGGGATACCCGCCTATCCCGGGAGCGGGTGAGGAATTTGGCAAAGACCACCGCCCCGCCACCTACTCCCCGTGGAAGACTCGGGTTGAGTCTCCTCTTCCTTGCACGCAGCCCCAACCCCGCCGAAGAGCCTCGGAGAGAACAGCCGTGAAGCCCCTCCGCCTCGACGATGTAGACTAGTTGCCCGTGGTGAAGTGCCTTGGTTCTCAGAGCACGTGTCCTTGCCTTCTCCGCATGTTGTATCCCCATTGTATCTCGGCAAAGTGTGTTTGCCTTGCGCCTAGTGACGTTGTGTGTTGTCCCCCGAAATGATTTATCGCCTTTCTGCAAAGGGTTATGTTGTGCGCGATTAATGTCTTGTGTTAACACTTTGGATTTTGGTAAAGACCAATGACAAGTGGGCCGATTCGGTAAAATCTATGAGAAAGCGTAAATCCAACGTGTTCGGCAAATGAGCGTGCGGTCGGCTAACTTTGAGCTATTCGGCAAGCGTATGTGCAATTGACTCGGGTGATTCGGCAAGCATTGGTGCGGTCGGCTATCTTTGAAGACAAGTGGCTCCATTCGGGAAGCGAAAGGTGGCAAGCAAGAAGCCGAATAGAAGGAGAAAAGCGAAGATCAAGGACTCGAGGAGAATTATAGCAAGAGTCTCGCCATACTTTTGAGTTACCTTTAACATATTGTGTACGTCGTAATCTCTTAGAATTCATGTTATGTCCGGGGTATAAATATGGACCCTCGACCATTGTAAAGAGTATTCACAATCAAATCAATACAATCGGCCCCGTGCCGTTTTGAGGAGTCCTTTTGTCGTGTCGTCGAAGTTCTTCGAGAGGAGCCAATCGATCCGTCGACCTTCGTAAGTTCAAAGCAACCTTGCTATCATGTCTAGTATCATGCGGTGGATTTAGATCTTGATGCAAGTAGTCTTGTTCGTCTCGATGGGATGGCCGTGCGGCGGCGTCTACTTGATGATCAAGAAGTCTTTGCTTATGCTTTATCTATCTCGACTAGATGGCCGTGCGGCGGCGCCCGCTTGATAGCTTAGCGAGGCAAGATAGTTATCGATTCTTGGTTAGATCGTGAGAGTGCGGCGGGGCTAGGATGCGGCTCAAGGATTAGTTATCGGCTCTATTAGATTTGGCAAGATCTAGTAGATTCATTAAGTTATCACGTGTTGCATGACTTTAATATTTTATTTATTTGTAACACTCTTTTGCCCAATCTAGATTTGATCGGTTTCGCTTCTTATTTTATAGATCTATTTGCTCTCTAATGTTCTTTACCCTTATATTATCATGATAAATAGATCGTAATGCTTACGTAGCCGAATTGGATCAATCTAGATTGTTACATGTTGCGGGTTCTTGCATGTTAGAAACACTTAGACTTTGATAGGATCGGGTATCGTGCGGCGGATGCAGGTCTTTGATTAGTTTAGTCGTGATAATTTGTATGTTCCTCCTTCATGGACCGAAGTAAATTTGTATTGCCGAGCTTGGTTATTCTTCAATTCGTAGTTAACTTTCACTTGTTCAAACATGTCTTCTCATACATGCACGTTCGGCAATCAATGCATTACGTGTTTCACCCTCATATTAGCCGAATGAATCGTATGCATGATTGGCGCACGGCTTCTATAGCCGTATGTCGCCGTAAGTGGCCGAGGGGGCCATATATACGGAACTGTATGCGGTCTCATCCGACACGTTCCGATTTTGTATTTAACGATTTCTTTGTCCCTTGTCGGTTTTCAGGTCAAACCGGCTGGCACGCTCCGGATCTCCAAACCGTGCGGCCGTCCGATTTGAAGTCACGCTTTTTCGGCTTGCCGTGTGTGCTTGGCGCGAGGTGCAGATTTTGTGCCAACACACTTTTTGGCACGCCTAGTGGGACAATCTCCCGATTCAAGATGTCGGACGTCAATAACAATCATGTTCGGGACGTGTATTTGGATGAATTGTCGAGACCCATTGAGAGCTACGGTGGAGCAAGCATGCGAGCAATACAAGCATAAATGCTTAATGTCTTTCTCCAAGAACAAGAGCAACCATGAGACGCCTTCTATAGTCGTATGTCGTCGTAAGTGGCTTCGTATATTGCGGGTCTCATCCGAACGTTCCGATTTTGTATTTCTTCTTTGTCAAACCGACCGGCACGCATCGGGTTGTCCGATTTGAAGTCACGCTTTTGCTTGCCGCGGTGCTTGGCGCAGGTGCAGATTTTGTGCCAACACACTTTTTGGCACGCCTGGGATTGCTCTGAAGAGGAAGAAGCTCAAAAGGTATCAGATTTGGTCCATAAAGCCTTAGCGGATACCATCGGGAACCACAACACGGCCTTTCTAAATACTTTCCGAGTAATCATGGCTAATACTTTTTCTACCCAACAGGCGATAAGTATTTTGAAGAGGGTGTGGGACCAATTCGTGGACCCGGTGCTTTTCAATATTCCAAAGTATCGAGAGAAGCAAACCGAAGATGAAGGAACATCTGGGATTAACAAAGATGAAGTGGAGACTCATGAAAAGCAACCACCTCCTACTTATGGCCAAGTGACGTTTGGCACTACCGAAAGAGTACCGCAATCTGCATACAAGATATCTCGGCATCAAACAAAGTTACAAAGGAACATATATGGGGATGGATATCATGAGTTCACCGACTATCTTTGCTCTAGATGCTCTACCGAATCCGGGCTATAGAAGTGCAACAGGGATACCATCCGGAGGGCAGTGCACGCGGAACTCCGAAGACGGATATTGACTTAATCATGCAAAGGATGGCCGATATGATGCAACATCGGTTCGGCCTAAAGCCAAAGAATCAATCCTATTCGTACAAGTCTGCGTACCCGGAATGGTATAACAGGGGTTGCACTACCGGCAAGGGTGAAGCCACCAACGGACTTAACCAAATTTAAAGTCGGGGATGATACAAGTACCACAGAGCATATTAGCCGATACGATACGGCTTGGGGAGGCGTCCACGCACGAAGCTTGGAGGATTCGGTATTTTCCATTGTCTCTCACAGGGCCCGGCTTTCACTGGTTTACTTCTCTACCGTGATTCTATTGGTACTTGGGCAGAACTTGAGCAGAAGTTTCATGCTTATTTCTTCACCGGAACTCATTGAAAAGAAGCCGGTAGACCTTACCGGTTTAAGGCGTAAAGCTAATGAGACACCACAAGAATATCTTCGCAGATTCAGAGAAACTAAGAGTCTTTGCTTCTCGCTGAATTTACCGACGATCAGTTGCCTGGAATAGCAATAGCGAGGGATCTTTGCCGAATGTCGGGAGAAGTCGTTCGGCATGGAATTTGATGATCTCGGTCAACTCGCTCAAAGATTAGTTTGTCATGAGTAATCGAGGCTCGGGGTTTGAAGGGATAACCGCTATCGGAAGGGTAATGTTGCTAGTGAGATGTATCGAGTTTCTGGAAGAAGCAATCGAGTACGAGGATGAAGATGAAATAAGCTGTAGAAGCCGAGTTGACTTGGGACAAAGAGCCTACCCAAGTAAGTCGGTGGGTGGCTGAAACAACAAAAGGGACTTATGATTTTGATGTGTCCAAATCGGATAAACTTTTTGATCTGTTGGTGAGGGAAGGACGCATCAAGCTACCGGAGGGACATCCCATGCTACGCCCGAAGGGGTGAAAGATAAGAGATATTGTGGTTATCATAACACTAATTCTCACTACATCAATGATTGCCGAGTGTTCGAGTTCGGATTGAGAAGACAATTCGGGGGAGGGACATCTGAAATTTGATGGCAAGATGAAGATTGATGGCAAACCTTTCCCTCGAACATGATTTCTTTCTCTGTCGGAATGGTCTTTGCGAGATGACCCTAAAGGCAAGGGAAAGATGAAAGTGTTGACATCGAGAAAGGGCTCGAAAAAATGGTGCTTGTAGACCCCAACCGACGATTCTTTCTGGCGAAGAATTGAAAGAGAAAGTTCGGTTCAAAAATAGCCGAACAAAAAAGAGGTGAAACATCCGGGCCAAGGGTGACATCACGAATCTTCTTTGAATAAATGGCGAGGCAAAGCAAGAGCAAGAATATTATGAAGAACAAAAGTTCTTAGAAGAACGGTGGAGATATGAAGAAGAGATGTACCACCGAGAACAAGAAGAACACATGAGGGAACTAGAACAGTCTCATTGGGGTTGTTCATTCTTTAAGCATTGTTGGAATGAAGGCTTGAAGTCGCCTGCTAGAAACAATTGCCCGTAATGCGGTGATCGAGTATTATGGCTACAGCGGTCTCGAGTCAACCGCCCGACCAGTCCATGAAAGACTTGGAGTTCAATTTCACGAGGACGATCGGCGTATAAAATTAAATGACTTTGATCATCGGGGGAAGAGATTCGCGGATCAGCATTGGGTTTATCCCGAAGAGTACGATGAGGAAGGAAATACTCATGGATATAGATGGCGAAAAAGGGCAATGGTGCCCCCAGGGGGTTGAGGAAAAGTCAAGAGAAGAGTGCAACGGTTGAGAAATAAAGAGCTGGAGCAGGCTGCTAAGAAGAGAAGAAGGAATGGCGCCCAAAGAAGAAATCCGATGAGAAGGGTCCTTCGGGTGATGCATGCATGGCTTTCTTCCTCCCATCGAATTCATAGCTCCCGACAATCAAGAAGTACAAGAGGAGATTTACTCGATTTCGATGAAAGTGAGTTTCAGGATCTAATGGCTCAGCTTATACTAACACGACAAGCAACTTTTGACAAGCCGGCCAAACATCGTCACTTGAAACCGCTTTACGTGAAAGGATACGTCAATGGTAAGCCTCTCACCAAGATGTTTGTTGATGGAGGAGCTGCTATCAATATAATGCCATATTCCACGTTTAGAAAGCTCGGGATGACGGATGAAGATTTGCTTAAAACCGACATGATCCTTAGAGACTTTCTTTGGTAATCCTTCCGACACTCGAGGAGCTGTGCATGTTGAGTTGATGATTGGGTCTAAAACCCCGATCACTACGTTCTTCGTCATTGACGGCAAAGGGGCATACTGGTTTGCTTCTTGGGGAGACTGGATTCATGCTAATTCTTTGTATTCCTTCAACCATGCACCAAATCCTTATTCAATGGATAGGGGATGACGTGGAGATCATACATGCCGATGATTCGGTAAGTGTGGTCGCTTCGGAGCCGCCTTCTTGGGAATATGATGGTGTTGATTGTTTCTCGGCAAAGTATGGAAAGAAGGTCCTGTTAATGTATTCAACAAGGATCAACGGCCGATCCAAGCGGTCGGTTCGAATAAGCAATTTTTGATGGGTAACCCAATCGATGGCAACAAAGGAAAGTTGGGACACGATTTTTTATGTCACCGACAAATTAGAAGAGATAAATATTGGCGATGATTCCAAATCAAGGCCGATGTACATTAGTGCAAATCTTAATCCGAATATAGAGAACAATTAGTAAATCTTCTTAAGGAGTTTAAAGATTGCTTTGCTTGGGATTATCAGAGATGCCCGGACTAGATCGTTCTATTGTTGAACATCGATTACCTATTAAGTCGGGGTATCGACCCTATAAACAACCTCGAGGAAGATCTATAAAGAAGAGGTCTTGGCGGATGTGAAGAAGGAGATTGAAAGGCTATTGGAAGCAAACTTCATTCGGCCGTGCAGTACGCAGATTGGATTTCGAATATAGTTTCTGTTTACAAGAAGAATGGGAAGATGAGAGTTTGTATAGACTTGAGAGATCTTAACAAGGCCACTCCAATGGATGGGTATCCGATGCCAATTGCCTATTTGTTGGTAGACGCTTGGCGGGGGTATGAAGTCATTAACTTTATGGATGGTAATGCTGGCTATAATCAGATCTTCATGGCAATAGAAGATATTTCAAAAACGGCTTTTAGATGCCCCGCCACATTGGCTTATTTGAATGGATTGTAATGACGTTTGGATTGAAGAATGCCGGTGCAACTTATCAAAGAGCCATGAATTACATATTTCATGAGTTGATCGGCAAAATTGTGGAGATCTACATTGATGACGTAGTAGTCAAATCTAAAGACTATGAGAAACACTTAGCTGATCTAAGAACTTTGGAATGCACTAGAAAACATGGTTTGAAGATGAATCCAAACAAATGTGCCTTCGGAGTGTCAGCTGGTGAGTTCTTGGGATTCCTTATTCATAAAGGAGGAATTGAAGTTGGGAAAAAAGAGCATGGAGGCAATAGATAAAGTTGTTCCCCAACTAATCTCACGAAATTACAGATCCACGCTCGGCAAGATCAATTTCGTAAGAAGGTTCATTTCAATTTATCAGAGAGAATCTTGCCCTTTTCTCCATTATTAAAGCTCAAGAGGAATCAAGAATTTGTATGGGGTGACGTGCAACAAAAGGCTTTTGATGAAATTAAAGAATACATGAAGGCACCACCGGTTTTGGTACCTCCACAACTTAACAAGCCTTTAAAGTTGTGCGTGGCGGCCGATACCCTAACGATAGGATCGGCCCTCATGCAAGAGTATGAAGGGAAGGAGCGAGTCATAGCTTATCTTAGCCGAAAAGCTGTTAGACCCAGAGACAAGATATTCGGCTATGGAAAAATTGTGCTTATGTGTGTATTACTCATGTACTAAGCTTCGGCATTATTTATTAAAAGCCGAATGCGTGATTATTTCAAGTCATGATGTGATCAAGCATATGTTGTCAATGCCAATTTTAAATGGAAGAATTGGCAAATGGATTTTAGCTTTGTCGAATTTGATTTAAAATACGAATCGGCAAAAAAGCGTTGAAGGGTCAAATTATTGCTGATTTTATTACGCAACATCATGACCTTAGCACAAGTATAGTAGGCATTGTACCTTGGACTCTATTTTTCGATGGTTCATCCTGCGGCAAAGGCGGGGCGCTGGCATTCTATTAGTTTCTCCACGGGGAATAACTTTTTGAGTATGCTATTCCCATTGAATTTCATGTGACTAACAATCAAGCGAGTATGAAGCATTGCTTAGAGGGCTTCGGCTTCTTGTAGAGATAAAAGCCGTCATTTGTTGAAATCTTTGGAGACTCGAATTTGGTGATCAACCGGTTGATTGGCCAATATGAGTGCAAGAATGACGCGCTAAGAGAATACTATGAGGAATGTCGGGAACTTTTAAAAAGCTTTCGGGTAGCAACCTTGCATCATATCCCTAGGGGGCACAATGAAGAAGCAAATAGATTGGCACAAACTGCTTACGGATATCGTGAGAATCAAGAAGTCTTCACTATAGGAGAGAATATTCTAGATCTTTGAGCAGGTGGTTGGCGATTGGAGGCATGAAATCATCAAATATCTGAAGGATCCATCGCGAAAAGTTACCAGAAAGCTCGGTACAAAGCCCTTAAGTTCGTCCTTCTCAACGATCACTTGTATTACAAATCTATAGATGGAGTATTGCTCAAGTGTCTAAGCCAAGAAGAGGCCGAGAAAGGTGATGTATGAAGTGCATGAAGGATTATGTGGTGCACATCAATCGACTTACCGAATGAAATGGATAATTCGGAGAACCCGGTTATTTTTGGCCAACTATCTTTGGAAGATTGCTTTGACTATTATAAAGGATGTCATGATTGTCAAAAATTTGGCAATATTCAAAAGGCCCCAAACATCGTTATGAACCCAATAATCAAACCTTGGCCATTTAGAGGATGGGGCATAGATTTAATTGGTCGAGATACATCCTCCTTTTAGCAAAGGACATAAGTTTGTGCTCTTGGCCACGGATTATTTTACCAAGTGGGTCGAAGCTATTCCGTTGAAGAAAGTTATTCCGTTTGTTAAAGAGCATATAATTTATAGGTTTGGGATCCCTCAAACTATAACAACCGATCAAGGAACCCAGTTTACTTCTTGAATTTTGCGACTTTGCCGAAGACATGGGGATCAAAAGCTGTATAATTCTTCTCCTTATTATGCACAAGCCAATGGGCAAGCGAAGCATCCAATAAGATTATGATCAAGATCATTCAAAAGAAGATTGATGAGAAACCGAAGAGATGGCATTCGGTTCTCAATGAAGCATTATGGGCTTATCGGATGGCTTGTTGTCATGGGTCAACTCGAACGTCTCCTTATGAATTGGTTTACGGGCATCATCTTTGTCTTACCATGGGAATTGCAATCGGGTTCAAGAAGAGTTGTGTTGCAAAAGATTTGGAAAAAGAAGATTATACAAATTTGATGATAGATGAATTGGAAGATTTACATTTTATTCGTCTCAAGGCATTGGAAAATATTGAGAAGAATAAAATACGCGTTACCCGGTATTATAACAAGAAAGTTAGAGAAAAGCAATTCTTGGAAGGTGACTGGTTTGGAAAACTATCTTTGCCGATTGGATCGAAAGACGGGGGCATTCGGCAAGTGGTCTCCAAATTGGGAAGGGCCCTTTCGGGTAGAAAAATGCGTGCACGGCAATGCATATATTTTGAAGACTTTGTTTGGGGAAGAATTTACCGAGCTATCAACGGACGATATCTTAAGAAATATTACCCCGATATCGAAGTTGGTTCGTAAAGAGAATTTGAATCAAGCGGCCGATGAGATAACATCGCCTTTAGTGAAAAAAAATATGAAGTTGGTAAATAGCCGATACGATTCGTGTCGCCTTGAGTTCAAAATATAACCGAATGATCTTATGTTGACCTCAACATTACATTTGGTTGGTTTATCGGGGAAAAGAGAAAGATGAGATCTGAATGATATCTTTGCTTTCGGTGACTCGTCAAATCGTTTGTGGCGTAAGACTAAGATCTAATCGACTAAAGTGATGTCACTACATTCGGGAAAATCACTCAAGAAGCGCTTCGAATCGAGAGGACACGAAGACATTCATTTGGCAATCAACACAAGATCATAAACAAGACACATTCTCGGAAGATGATTTCATTATTCACGAGATCAATCCCTAGTTACAAACTACTCACGGAACAACTTATTAAGAACAGTTGGGGATTGGTGGATTCGGCAAGGGCGTAGCATGGTCCCCATAGAGCTCATTTGCTCCTCGATGTCCTCCACCTCGTGAGGATGACCTCTGCAAAGCCAACGGCTTGAGCAGAATAGTCCTCATTGGTGCGAGAGGACATCATTTGCCCGGGCCGAGGGACACGCCAAGGTGGACACCTTGGATGACGGCACGATCAACACGTCCATCCATGGCATCCGGGCGTGCCTCGGGAGTTTCTCCACGGGCATTCACCTTGTCGGCCGCCCGGGTCATTCTTTGCCTTCAACCGATCGTTCTCCGAGAGAGTCTTTGAAAGATGAAAAGTTAATCGATACAGCGAAGAGGATTGAGAGAAAAGAAATCTATGTGAGGATACCGAACCCGGTGATGGCGTCGCAGAAGCGCTTGTTGATCCTCCCATTAAAACTGCGCAATGCCGAAGCGCTTGGAGACGTCACCCGGCTCGGTCCGGGCTTCATCCCTTTCCTTGCGGAACCGGAGCGCCTCCTCATGGATGTACAAAGGGTCCTCGCCCTCGATTCCGCCGGACCCCAAGGGTTGGCGTTGTATGAGTTGTCGGACTCGGAAGAGAGCTCGGCGAACTTCGAGGGCCGGAGGCAGACACCGGTTGTTTGGAGGTGCCGGTTGAGTCACCACCATTGGGGGCAGCGGATGGTATTGCCCCGTGATGACTCGCGGCTTTGAGGAAGAGGAAGAACCGAAGGGTTAGAAGATGAGCAGTGAGCAAGAACACACAAAGATGGCGATTGATTTTACCCATGGCGTTGCCGGCGTCGCGCGCCTGCTCCCCTCTGCTTCTCCCCCTCCGCGGGGGCGCTTCCCATGGTCACCGGCTCGACATTGGTGATTTGGAGGTGGGGTTTTTTTCTTCCTAAAGGTTTCGGCGAGAAGATGAGAAGATGATGATGAATGCTAACCGGCGATGGTGGTGGAAGCCGGAAGAGGGCTTTATTTATAGGCCAAAATGGAGTTCGTGGCGCACGACTCGGAGTATACCAAGCGACAAAGTAGGGTTTACTTCTCTTTTGGGCCGTTACGGACTGGGCCAAGCTCGGCTAAATCAAAAAGCGGCGGTTGGAGAGGAATCGGCTAATCCTCGATCGGGAAATCAGAATGATGGCCGTCTGTCTATTCGGGAAACTTAAAAACATTCGGCTATGTCATCGGTCGGACAAGAATGGAAAAAGACCAAAGCACAACAAGGAATACAATTGTTTAAAAATCACGGTGTGTTACAAGCCGAATGTTTTACTCATTTAAGAACAGTTTGATTGCGTCTATGACATCATCTCTAATCCGGTGACTTCTTCTAGCACCTTCTTGTCATCGTCCTCGAACTACGGATTACGGTAAGCTTTGGTTTTGATCTGCGATGCTCCTTGATGACGAGATGATATCTTTGTTTTGGCTGCATCTATAGAATTCGGCAAGGTGGCAATTTTATCTTTGTGAGATTGGATTCTCACATTCAATTGAGCCAATTGAGCTTCCAACCTGGCCTTTTCCTCCTCCATGGTTACCGATTCAGGTTCGAGTTACCAAAGGCGCTTAGCGACTGGATCGAGAGTGCGAGTTCTTTAACTTGATGCTTTTTCGTCGGATTATCATTTGCAGAGCGGCTCTAGAAGCTATGTTCTGTTTGCTCTCGACCTTGCCAAGGTGATCATCAAGATGAGTTGCAGATTCTAGAGAGACCTTGAGAGTTGGAGGGATATCTTGGTCAATAAGCTCAACCAGTTCTCTTATCCGGTCCGCATCTTGAACAAGAGCATTTATATCTTTGGCCGATAAGAGGGATATCTCCTTTAGCCGAGCTTGGTTCTCTGGCGATAACCTCTGTTGAGAAGTAGCCTCTTCACCACCCTCATTAATGTACTCTTCAATGGTGAAAGAGTAGGCGACGGTCGGCTTAGCATCATCCTTTAAGAAGGAGAACCATTAGCCGATTGATCGAGAATTATTTGAGAGATCAATAAAATAAAGTATTACCTTTTTGTGCGAGAAGCTTCTTGGTGATTCTTGTCTGGCTTGATTGAGGGCTTATTTGGATGCCCGAGAGAAGATGAACTTGAAGCCCGATGAGGGGAAGGTCCTTACGCTATGTCATCCAAGATGTCATCCGAAAATAAGTAATGAGATGCAAAGTGCAGTAGATAAACCTTGGCGAGAAGAAAGAAAAAGAAAATATGTAGAAGACATTATTACCAATATGACCAATAGCCTCATGAATTTTGCACTATCAATAGAAGCATGAGGAGGAGATTCTTACGCCATTTTATCCAAGGAATGATCGCTTACGAGTATCAAGTAGCAAAATCAGTTCATTTGGTGCAAATAAAGGAAGCAATCAGTTAGGAAGGTAGGCACTGTATGGCCGGTGGTCTCTTGAATTTCTGCATCTTCCTCTTGGATTTCAACATCTTGGTTGCACGAGAAGATGTTTCAAGTAATTCTCAACACATTGGCTGATTTTGAAGGCGACGACGTGGTGAAGGAAAATATATAATAAGTAAAAAAAGCCTCATCGTGGTTGAGAACAAAAGACCGACCAAGAGTATACCTTGGGAGAGAGCTTAGCCTTCTTGGATCTTGTTCTTCTGGGCACATTAACATCTCTGCTTGATCCAGTAATAGCTTTCCTCTTGCCTTCTCCTTTCGAAGAAGCTGCACCCGAGCTCTTGGTGTTTTCATGAGGGTTGCCGGGGATGGAGCATTAAAACCTAAAGGCGGGGATGGGTCCGGCTTGGTAATATTGGACTACTTGTGAAGGAGGGGTAGGCTCGGGATCCTGCAAAAAAAAACAATTACAATACTGAAATTTAAAACAAAGTCGAGGAAAAAAGGTAATTGTGAGTATGAAGAAAGTTACCTCTTTGTCGAGGAATCAAATTGAGCATACAAATCTTGACACAAAGGGTGCAGCGATATGTTAAAAATATGGGCACGCCACTCTTGCCACCAAGAGGAAAACAAAGGATGAGCAGCTTCTATTAATCCCAAAGGTAAGGGCATGAATTCTGGCAGATCCCATCCAAGCTTAAAAACCCTTTTGGCATCCATTTCATCTCCTATTCTCTCTCGGGCCTTATGATGGTTGAGAAAAAACAGTCTTGGGGCGGTTGCCCACAACCTAATTTGGCAAACATGTTTGGGTTATAAAATTCATAGGAAGGATTCAGCAACCTCCCATGGTGAAACTCTCTGGCGGCAAGACACGAGGGGCTTAATGAAAGAATTGAAGATCTTTGTAGCAACCCATGCGGCGGCCGGACTCATAGCTGAATTTGCAAGGCAGAGTCAAAGTGTCACTTTCTCTATAAAGGGAGCCATATCACATGATTGAAGCCATTAAAGAATAGCTTGAATAGATGGCCAAGATCTATATCAATGGTGATGGCATTTCTTTGCTTCTCCATAAGTTTGACAGCCTTCTCTTTCACTTGGCCGTCCTCATCATCATTAATGAGAAGGAAAACCCAAGGTGTTGAGGTCCACAGAGACTATCGGTGCATGTACAATTGTAGCCACATCTGCACAAACCACCGGGGACCATTTACACAATGAATTTCCCCATGTTGGCCTTCATCGAACAATGATCGATGCATCATGTGATAAACGACTCGGAAGATATTTGCCCGGAGGAATTAAAGTTCCTGCGGCCGGCTCCTCGGCCATCACCATGTGATTGAGAGTTGGCTCATTGTATTTGCCACAGAAAACAAAACTGCAAAGCCACATGTTCGGGGAAAGCTTTATATTCCTTGTTGTCAACAGATCCCGTGGACATGTAAATGCGGATATATTTAGTCCACCCGCTTCCCGATTTGATTTGCTTTACGGTTCTTCTTTGTGCTTGTATTTAGAAGGGTATCTTTGGCTCCGTTACATTGAGGCTGTCATCATGAAAACGTCGGCCAAAGTAAAAGACATCGGGCCATGGCCGAAGATGAAAGAATTAGTAGCATCGGACCGGAAGTGGGGAAGGCTGCTATCAAAAGAGAATCATTCGAAGTGTTCCCGAAAGAGATAATTCCAATCAATCTTTGGATATCACAGGAGTCCAGTGGCTCTTTGCTCTTGTTCGGCATCCTTTGGTACCACTTCCGCCATCCGAAATCGGAGGGAAAGGCCAGGTTTTGAAAGTGTTTGGCCATCGGTTCGGGAAACTACTCGGATTTGAAGGGGATCCTCAAAGTTTCTTTCTCCACAAATTCGATTGGATTGGGATCTCCCATCGGACCCAAGAAGTCTGAATCGGGGTTCGCGGCATAAGGAATCAAAATTTCATCCTTATATTCCTTGAGGAAGAGTGGAGCGGCCGAAAAGAATCGAGAAAAGTGAAAAAACCAAGGAAAGAAATTGCCGAATACATGAAAGGAATCGAAAATACCCACGGAACTCCATCAAGGGTTGCCATTGGGGATTGGAAGTAAACTTCGAATCTGGAACGAGGAAGAATCGGGTTTTTGAATGGCGGCCATGGATTTTGAATAGTGTTGACCTAGATGAGAAGAGAGTCTATGTTCAATTTCGGAACAAAATCACTTTTATCCCGAAATTGAGGGGGCATGTGTTAACACTTTGGATTTTGGTAAAGACCAATGGCAGGTGGGCGATTCGGTAAAATCTATGAGAAAGCGAGAAATCCAACGCGTTCGGCAAATGAGCGTGCGGTCGGCTAACTTTGAGCTATTCGGCAAGCGTATGTGCAATTGACTACGGGTGATTCGGCAAGCATTGGTGCGGTCGGCTATCTTTGAAGGCAGTGGCTCCATTCGGGAAGCGAAAGGTGGCAAGCAAGAATAGAATAGAAGGAGAAAAGCGAAGATCAAGGACTCGAGGAGAATTATAGTAAGAGTCTCGCCATACTTTTGAGTTACCTTTAACATATTGTGTACGTCGTAATCTCTTAGGATTAATGTTATGTCCGGGGTATAAATATGGACCCTCGACCATTGTAAAAAGTATTCACAATCAAATCAATACAATCGGCCCCGTGCCACGTTTTGAGTCCTTTTGTCGTCGTCGTCGAGTTCTTCGAGAGGAGCCAATCGATCCGTCGACCTCCGTAAGTTCCGGCAACCTTGCTATCATGTCTAGTATCATGCGGTGGATTTAGATCTTGATGCAAGTAGTCTTGTTCGTCTCGATGGGATGGCCGTGCGGCGGCGTCTACTTGATGATCAAGAAGTCTTTGCTTATGCTTTGTCTATCTCGACTAGATGGCCGTGCGGCGGCGCCCCGCTTGATAGCTTAGCGAGGCAAGATAGTTATCGATTCTTGGTTAGATCGTGAGTCGTGCGGCAGGCTAGGATCGGCTCAAGGATTAGTTATCGGCTCTATTAGATTTGGCAAGATCTAGTAGATTCATTAAGTTATCACGTGTTGCATGACTTTAATATTTTATTTATTTGTAACACTCTTTTGCCCAATCTAGATTTGATCGGTTTCGGCTTCTTATTTTATAGATCTATTTGCTCTCTAATGTTCTTTACCCTTATATTATCATGATAAATAGATCGTAATGCTTACGTAGCCGAATTGGATCAATCTAGATTGTTACATGTTCTTGCGGGTTCTTGCATGTTAGAAACACTTAGACTTTGATAGGATCGGGTATCGTGCGGCGGATGCGAGGTCTTTGATTAGTTTAGTCGTGATAATTTGTATGTTCCTTCTTCATGGACCCCGAGTAAATTTGTATTGCCGAGCTTGGTTATTCTTCAATTCGTAGTTAACTTTCACTTGTTCAAACATGTCTTCTCATACATGCACGTTCGGCAATCAATGCATTACGTGTTTCACCCTCATATTAGCCGAATGAATCGTATGCATGATTGGCAGACAGCTTCTATAGCTGTATGTCGTAAATAAGTAAGTGGCGGGGGGCCGTATATACGGGCTATGCGGTCTCATCCGACACGTTTCGATTTTGTATTTAACGGTTTCTTTGTCTCTTGTCGGTTTTCAGGTCAAACCGGGCGGCACGCTTCGGATCTCCAAACCGCAAATTTGTCCGATTTGAAGTCACGCTTTTCGACTTCTTTGTGTGCTTGGCGCGGGGTGCAGATTTTGTGCCAACACTTGCTAACGCGATTAATCAAGAGGGTTAAATAGTCGCTTTAGTCTGGTAGCGGTATAACCTTTTGGTACAGTTTTAGAACTATGTGAGACGACCCTTGCCACCCTCCTTCTCTGCAAAAAAAAAAGATACCCTCGATTCTCGCCCTCGCAACCGTACCGGACCCCCCTCTTTTCTTTTTCCTCGATCGTTCACGCGCCTCCACGTGGCGCTGTCTTCGCCGTCTCTTTTCCCCGCTCAAGCTTGAGTGCGGAGCGCACCATGGCCGCAGCCGCCCACCCCGGGACCCACCGTCGTTCCCCTCCCACTCAACCTCATCGTCTTGATTGCGCCGCACAACACCACCACTCGCCCTCCTCATTTGGGCTATAAACGCGACCCGAGTCTCTCCCTTCGCCACCCAACTTCCCAAATCCTCGGCGCAAAAATCGTTGCGCACCTCTCTTCCCGCCGATGAAGCTTGGCTAAATCAGGAGAGGAGCTAAGCGAGAGAAGGATTTCGGTCCGGTGCTACGAGTCAAGCCTAGCCCGGGGAATCGGATCGTCGGAGACCACCAAGCACGTCGACGAAGCGAGAGGATCTCGATTTCCATCCCCAGAGGTTGAATCTAGCCTCGAGCTCACGATGATTGAGTTCCCGTGACTTTGTTTACGGATCCATTGGATGTACGCCATGTTTTGGATTATCATTATCTTGTTGTTTTTCCATTGTCCTCGTCTAGCTTAATTTTTGTTGGATTGAGTGGTTAGGTGTGTGAGTTGCTTTGATCATGTAATCTTCTGTTACCTTGCAATGTAATCGTGTTTCCCTTGCTTTCTTTACCGACTCGAATCTCGGGGACGAGATTCTTTTTAAAGGGGTAGGATGTAACACCCGGTGTTACGCGCTTAATCCCCCTGTCAAATTATTTCATGAGCATCATGATTTTGAGCTAATGCATGAGTTGAAGTGTGTACTTGATTGTTTGCTATCTGAAAATGTCAATAAAATTATTAAAGGAGAGCTAGTTTCAATTGATCTTTATATCACTTAAGGTAATAGATTAATTTTTAAAGCAAAAATAATATATAACTTGTATGTGGAACTTAAACAACGTTTGTAGTACAAGTCTTGTAGGAAACAATCCAACTTGCCTCCTTTGAAAAATAATTTCGTTAACTAGTTTTTCCAAAGTAGCTCAAAATTCAACTTAAACAAAGTTTACGCTTTCAAAGACTTAACCGTTTTCCTAAGTCCGGAAATCAGGCCGACAAAGCTATGTTGGCAAGTGTCTTCGGGAAAAATCTAGCTAAGCAAAGTCTTTGCCATGTTATAGCCTTGGATAGTAGCCTAAAGTACCCTCGTTAACGTGGATAGGTTGGTTTGGCGAAGTTCGGTTGTTAGACATCAAAAGCTTGCCCCAAAACCCCTAAAATCTCCTTTGTCTCATTTGGGTTCACGCCGGCCGAGAGCTGCGGTGTTGGCGACAAGCACGGATTGGCATGCCTATAGTTTGTACCCTGCTCAAGCACGACCCAATAGAACACCTGGTCTAGTAGCCTTAAGTGCTCTATGGAGCCTTGTCGAGATGGGTGGGCTGTATCCGAACTAGGTTGGTCACGGTCGTCACTTTAAAAATCGTGCACAACCTTTGCGTGACTCGGTGTGGTGGTCACCGCGTGCTCTGGCGTCGCGGGCAGCCCCTGCCCGGGGGCTGATCTGCTGCCGTGCCGCCATTTACCCGGCCCCAATCCGCTGCTCAGCTAGCACCGTGCTGGCCCGGCCCGGCGTCGCCGCCGCTGCCCGTCGTGTCACGCCGCCGCCCTTTCGCCGTCGCGTCGCCTCCAGCGCACCAGCGTCGTCCTCGCCGTCGCCTTGCCAATTATGGCACTACGGCCGCCCGAGCTTTGTTTCCCTTCTCTTTGCTTGAGCACGAGCCTTTCACGGTGCTCGAAGTCGCACAAAGCTGAGCCAAGCCGTGTCCGGTCCCTTCTCCCTCCACGTGCTTCCCTTTGCCGCCATGGCCGCCCGGCTGGCGCCATTAAATTGCGGCAGGAAGGGTCACCCGTGTCGAGCCGACATGTTTCGGCTCCGCGATCCGGTCCATCGAGCCCATCGTACCAATCCCGCTTTGAATGGTGCCATGCCGAGCTCCAATTTGGCGATTTCACATCGCCGGTCTATCCACCACCGATGAGGGGCGCCATTAAATTGCCGCCAACTCGAAGCTCTAGAGCACAATTGAATGGCAACTGCTAGCTTCGCCTTGAACCCCTCTACAGCTTGCGCACCTCCACCCGGCCGCTATCCCCCACCTCGAAGTCACAGCACGCGGTCGTGTGCGGCCGTGGTGCGCCGCCGTGCTCTCCGTTCGCCGCGTGGCGACCCTTCTCGGCTTTCTCCCACCCCAATTTGTCGCCTCGTCTGGGGGGGTAAGCCTACGGTGCTCAAGCGCCTTCTCCCTCCGCTTGCCGTAGCCCCGGTTCACGGGCGGGCTGCGCCACCGCCGCAAGCCGGGCTGGGCGGCCGCCGCCGTGGCTAGCCGTGCCACGGAGCTTGCCGCACCGCCCCCTGCTACGCCTAGGAATGCGCGAAACGTAGGGGTAGGTGGTCCTCCCGGCTTGCGGTCGCCGGCGAGGCCCTACCGCCATCCCCGAGCCGCCGGCGCCGCTCGTCGTGGCCTTGGCCGAGAGCGCCCGGCTCGGGGACTTTCCCGGTAAAGAGGAGTCTTTACAGGGTGTTGGATCGAAGCTTCTCTGTTGCAATAGTGCTAATAGTGCTACGCGAATAGTTGAAAGTGCAAGAGGTTTTTTACGCAAAGGCGCCCGATGCGCGGGCTTTTCCCCGTCGCGGGCCGCCAGATGCAGTGGGCCGTGCCAGTGGGCCGTTCGGGCTGCTTTGCCTTCCTCTTTTTCTAAAGTATTTAGAATTAGTTTTCCAATTTATTTCTTTGAAATTGAACTTTGGAAAATTATATAAAATAGAATATAAGTCCAAAATTAGTGAAACTAATTTTGTTAGTTTCTAAATTCATGCTCTATCCCTTTGGTATAGGTTGTTCATGTGTTTCTATTATATTTTTAGTAGATAATTAATTGCTTTAATATGCTTATGCTTAATAGATTAAATTAGATAATGGTTTATCATGACCTTAGGTTAATATCTTCAACTCTAAGCATTCATGCATTAGCTTTGTTATATATACGTGTGTACTCTCGGTAATTTTGGTAGCCCTAATGAGTTAGTTTATTAAGGTAGATAAGATACCATAGTTAGAATATAGAATAAAATGACTAGAAAGTAGTTATAACTTAGGCTTATCGTGAATTAGTGCTTTATGAGAATACTAGCTAGTTAATCATGTTAGCCATTAGAGTTAGCTATTAGATTGGTTGTTGTGTTTCCTTTTTAAGAGTTGTTGTTGCTTTTTGTATTGATTGCATCATCTCAAAGATTCGCATCGTTGCATACCATATAGGAACGACGATGAATCATCAGAGACTTGGTGTATACGTGGAGGATGGTGTCATGATGAATATACCACGAAGATGAAATACTAACTTTGGTTATCTTTACCCGAGGCAAGCCCCGGTTCATAACCCCTACTATTCTGCACTTTATAATATATATGTTGCATTAAGTTTTGAGGAGTTGGATGAAACCCACTTGCATATATATCCTTATCCTATGAGTCTTACTAGCATGACGAGGATCGTGTAGATTGCTATGCTCTGGGTTTCAGAGAAGAAGGCAGTGATTGCCCTGTCACTCGCGAGAGATAGGATTATTATTAATACTATCATGTTACTATCATATGGATTATATATGGATAATAAATGGAGGCGGGCGGGGACGGTATCATGGACCGTGGATGGGCGTTGGGTTTGTTGGGCAACAGAGCGAGGCTCAGTTGCGTTTTTGTCCCCTTTGAGTCGGTTAAGGACCGATCGTTGCTAAAGGGTTGAAGGTTAAGTCACGGATCTCCCTATCCCGAACACATACTTGTGTATGGGACTTTCGGAAGGCTTGCTCTCTCTTGTCTTGGGTTCCGGCTTCATCGGGACCGGCTGTTCGAGGGTGGTGTATACGTATGTTTTTTTTTTGGGTTGGAGGTCCTTGCACCACATTACGGCTAGGCCGGGAATGTCGGGGGCTTGGAGTCCCCAGTTGGACGGGGACACGGAGCCCGAGGCGAGGAGAAAGCAAGTTGTTCTTGTGCGTGTCTAGTATGCGGATGAGGAGTGTGTTTTGGGGTACCCGGTGGGCACATTGATTCGCGAATCGCCGTTCTTGAAGCGGTAACGGCGAGGGCCTTATTCGGCATCGTAGTAAGAAATGGAAGATGAAAGATGGATAAAAGAGATTACGATTGCTTACCACTTGCTTGAAAGTAGTTCGGGTGCTCACCTAGAGTGGTTAGCTAATGAATTAATCATGGCTACTAAAATTGAACATAAGGATGCTTTGTTAGTAATGCTTTCCTGCAAATGTAAACCCAAAGAAGCCAAAACAGCCTTGCATATTCCTTGGAGTCATTTATTTCCTCCCGTCGGATAAGTCTTCTTTGAGTACAATTGAGTACTGGGGTTTTATTCCCCCGTTGTAGGTGACAGGTGGATGCTAGCTGTTGACTCTTGTGTGTGGATACCTCCTTATGGGCTCAGCGAGGGATTCCAATTACGCTACGATAGTAGTTTATTTTCAATTTCACCAAAGGATTTTATAAAGAAAAGTTCTATAATGTTATCATCATGTTAAATGGTTAGTCATGAATTGAATAAATGTTTATTTCCGCTGCAATAATGACCAAGTGTACAAGATACATCAGTTAAGTTTAAAATAAATCAACTTTCATTTGCTACACTGTATTCATCTTTTCCGCTGTTATATAATACTCGATCAATTGTAAACTTGAGATGTAAGAAATGCAAGAATGTTGTAAGCTTTATTCCCTTATTTGTGATCCTGAGGAAAACTGTGGAATTTCGAGTTCTCCCGTTGGGTGTGCTCGATGTAATCGATTAAATTAGTGCGCTCCCTTGGGTACTTAGTGTCTAATGGAAGACAAGTACTCTTGTGAGTGTATTAATTTAGGCGGTTCTGCCACACGGCGGTCGACCGCACCGGAGCACCTCTGGCTAAACCGAGCACGGCAACGGACTTGGCATCTCAACGCGAACTCAGCGCACCCCGAACATGACTCAAAACTGCACGAGGAGACATGTGGTGACGAGCACGGGCGGCAAGCACGGCGGAGCTCACCGGAGCGACACCGTTCCGACCAAACCACGGCAAGGTAGACGCAACCAACACCCTGGGTCGATTTAGGAGCTCACCACGATCTCAAAACAAGGGTGCGACGAGCTTAGAAATAGGCGGAAGGTGGTCGGCGGCGGCGGCAGCAACTGCGGCGGCGTGAACTCGACGACGAAGCGATGTCCTGGTGCGTCCGGTGCTCGGCTGTGACAAGAACGAAGTCGACCACGATCGGTGAGTCAAGGCGAAGCTAGCAAGACAGTTGGTTGAGTTTGAAACGCTCGGGGAGAAGCTCGGCGAGGGATGGAGGCTCACGGCGGTGATAGGCGGTCGGAGTTGGAGAAGATGGCGTTGTTTCGGGCGATTCCGACGGCTAGGGGTTGCAATTGGGGGGGCTTGTTGAGTTCGCAAGGGAGTAAGCGGAGCTGATGGCAAGCGATTGGAAACGAAGAACACGCGTGGTGCGCGAATTTGCAGAGAAAAGCAACGGCGGCCGGCGGTGGCGGTGGAGAAGGAAAAGAGGAATTGGTGGCCGCGCATGGCTTTTATAGGGCAACCGAGGGCCGGACAGGTGGAAGGAGGCTTCACGACGACGTCGAACGGGTTGGCGACGCGAAGGCGGGAAGACGCCGGAACGGCCACGGCGACGGCGGTCGACCCGGGCTGGCATGGGCGGCCGGGCGAGGTGGCACCCCTTCATTCTTGAGCACGGGGACACCTTTTCTTTTTCTTTCTCAAATTACTTTCAAAAATTGAACTGTACATAAAAATCTTCCAAAATACAGATTGCTCTAAATTTTATGCTCTACAACTTTTATTAAGGAAGTTTGGTCAGATTCAAAATAATTTTTGAATTGCATTTCAAATTTGAAAAGAGGGCAAAAATCCTAACGTCAAGGATTTCAAAATTACTTTTAAATTTTGAATAAAAGATGAAAATCTCCCAAAATAAAAGTTGTTCCATTTTTCAAGATCTACAACTTTTATTTAGAAAGTTTTTCATGAAACTAAATAATTTTTGAATTGGAGTTTAAAAATCAAAAGTGGACAATTTCTAATTTAAAGAACTTTTAAATTACTTTAAATTTTATTCAAAAACTTGAAAAACTTTATTTACTAAAGTTGTAGAGCTCAAAGAAATGCACAAACTGTATTTTTGAAGTTTTTCCAAATTTTGAATATTTTGAGATGAAATTGAGAAAATGGCAAAAGGCTTTTGAATTTCAGCTTTTGAAAAGGATTTTCAAATTGAATCTTTGGGCAATCAATTAATGATGTTGTGGTGAGTTTCAAACCCAACCAATGGCATACTCTCAAAGTACAAAGTTCATACTTTGAAATGGTGCCAAAGTTTGGTAACTTTTATTTAGAAAATTAATTATGGTTAGCTCATCAAAATTGAAAATGAAATTCAATTTCCAACACTTAGCCACTTGAGCTAGGGTTTGGGATTTGAATTCCAAATTCAAATTTGATTCTTCCTTGCACCTCATTTGATTTGTAAAACATGTTTGATGTATAAGTCGGGGTTAGCCAAACACTTGCAAACATCAAGGTGAATTTTAGTCGATTGCTTTTTATAAACAAAATTAAACATGCGGGTGGAATTTAAATGGTAAACACATACACATGTGATATAAAAAGAGCTCAAACAAACCCTAGAATTGAATAAACTCATTTTAGTTATACTTATTAGGGTTTTCTAATCATGAATGCTTATGAAATGATGATGATGACATGGCGGAGTTTAGGTTAACGTAACACCGGGGGTGTTACACGTCTAGTGCGCATCCGAGGCGGCATCCTTCTCGGCGGCGTTCTTTGCAGCCTCATCGTCGCCCGGCGCAAACCGCCGGCTTGCACGCGATGTCGCTCTCCACGCCCCCACGCCACGCCATGGAACGCAAGGTGCACAAGGTGTTATGCGTTCCTCGATGTCAGCTCATCTTGGTCGGGCGAGCTTCAGTGAGTCGACCGACACGCGCTTCGAACCCTAAAATTAGAAGCGTCCTGTTGCTCGGTCTACACCCTCCCGCGCGAGGATGTCGACACATCGTCGTAAGGTCGCGCCCAGAACTGGGGGGCCATCTTCGTCGATGTTGAGGGCGGGTGGTCATCTTTGGCGGCCGCCTCTGTTGGACCAACAGATGCGCTCCCAAGATTCCTCATCGAGCTCCCGGTCCTCCTCATCTCCTCGCCGTCGATCATCTCGGAAGCGAAGCTACACGAGCTTCTTCGATGCCATCATGTCGAGTTTCTCAACCACCGAGATTATATTGTTCTCTGCAATGCCAACCAAGTTCGAATCTATGGTGTAATATTTGGGCTTGCTGGCTTGCCAGCTGTTATCCGATTGGAGATTTATGTTATTTATTACAATTCTTATTTATGTTATTATTACATTGGCTGGCATTTTTTTTATCTATAAAATTCAAGAGTTCAAATTGAATTAAAACAGATCTATTAATATGGCTTCGGTCCGGCCAATGAGTTCAAATAGAACATGTTGCTCATGCTTATAATACGTTACGTATCTTCATATGTCTCCTGGTCTCTCCTCGTCTAGCAAACGAAAACAGAAATAGAAGGGAAAGGAGAAGGAGAAAAGGGAATCACAGACCCACGATAGACGCAAACTAAAACCAACACGGAAAAAATTGTGGACATAAACCACTTTGATGAGAAACCAAAACAGGATTCATGGGTGTAAACAGAACAACAATCGGATTCTAAGGGAAAGAAAGAGGTGCATATAGATTGGACTCCAGTTCTACCATCGGGTAGTTTGTGTTAGTTAAAGGGTTGGACCAAAAAGGATTGTGCGAAAAAAATGGATGGACGAAAAAAGATGAGCTGAAATTTTGTCTCTTTATTATTAGGTAGAGAAGAGATAAAGAAAAATTTTCTTTGCACTTTGT
>JADLZL010000998.1:0-27508 GCA_015844335.1 Chrysopogon serrulatus
CTGCACCCCACTGGAGATGAGGACGACGACGTCTTCCCACCAGTTAGGGTCTTGGAGGCAACAGGGTTAGGGGATGTGTTCCCGGTGGCCTTAGGGAGGTGGCTGCGCCACAACGGCGATTGCGGGTTGCGGGCGGTGACCGAGGCGGCAGAGAACAGCCAGTTGGGCGGGACCAGTGGCGGAGTCATCGTGGCGAAGGTCGGCAACAAGGTGCTGTGGTTAGGGTTGGGCGGAGGCGGGTTGATGATGGTGCGGCGAGGTGAGCTGACCACCCAGTGAGGCTCCGTTCGGTTCCGGCCGGAACCGGCCGTTCCCGGCCAATTTACACCAGGAAGCGTTCCTGTCCTATATAAATTATTGAAGTAGCTTCCGGCTGGAATTATTCCTCTCCTCATTCCCATAAAAACGAACGGGGCCTGATGGGGGTAGGGACAGGTGACGAGGACGAGGATACCGGCAGGGCGTGGCGGCAAAGTTAGGGGAGGGCAGGCTCGACTGGCGGTTCAGAAACTAGGTTATACGATCTTAACTTTTTATTATAAATTGCTTTTTCCATCTAGAAAAAAAACAGAAAAGAAAGTAATTGAAATTACCACCACTACTTAAAGTGCACAACCAAATGCTCAGTTCAGTGCAGACTTATAACATAATGAATTTGGACTCGAATAATACTCAACTCACTCGTGAAATCATTTGCATCAACACAGAGGTTAAACTTCGGCCTCCTATTCATGACCATTACTAGCGACCAGGTATTCGATCAGTACATACCAAGGGAGAACTCAGAACACTCAACTCACTCCAGCTATCAAACTCTTACAATTCAATCGATTTGCTTTTAGCTTCTTCTTCTTGATTCTTCTCGATCCTATTTTTCTCCAGCAACTTGTGGAACATCTAGAGCTGCCAAACAAAAAAAAGAGGGGTTAATTGGAATATTGAATCATGCCAAATTGCTAAGTAGGGATGAAAACAAGTGGGAAACCCCCCTCTTTAATCTTAAAGTACTAATGCCAAGTGTCCGATTGAATATTAATGGAAATAAGCAACTCGCTAAACAAAGCAAGCAGTAACATTTTCTTATTACCAGGCAGTAGATATAAGCCCTTCACTGAACTTTCACACCAGTGAACCAAAGGGGATTTTGAGTCATCTGCTGGTACAGTAGGCAGCACAAAATCCTTTATCTCAATTACTTCTCCAACTGAACTAATTGCAATTATTTTTTGCTCCTCCATGAAGTATATCACATTGGGTTTCCATGGGTGGGTAAGCAGAAGAAAAACAATCTTTTCCTTGCATAGACCTGTTGCAATATAGCTCCTGCTGTTCCAAACAGTGCTAAAGTCTAACTGAAAGTCCAAGTTCCATGATGTTCCAGTAGTAAGTGTCCAGCGCTTTAGACATGGTTTGTTCACTGGATCATCAAGCACAGCCAATCTTAGAAGACCACAGCTGGTATTGAGACTGACCATATAGTCATCGTCGCTGCACTTGCTTGAGGGCAACAGTAGCTGATCCAGTTTCTTTCGTGCGATGAAAGGTTCACAGAAGAGTAGAGTGCGAGAATCAGATAAGTCACACCACCAAAGCCCACTTCCTTGGGAGATTACCCCATCACCGTTCCACGTGGTAGCCTGTGGCATATCCACCTGAACGGTCCATCTATCCTCTCCTGCGGATGTCCAGTAATAGATTCTTGCACCTCCAGCAGCCTGTTGCTTTTGAAGCACAGCAACACAGACCACCCCCTTAGAATCAACACAGAGCCCGGCTCCTCCATGATGACACACCCCTGCACTTAGGACGGGAAGGCGATGCAACTTGGTGCCATCAACAACAAAGAAAGTGTTGATTGTCTGCTGTCCGCCCTTCCTTGGCTTCAACCTTTGCTACCCAGCACAGATAAGCAAAGCACCAGTGAGATGAACGGTAGCCACATAAGCATAAGTGATTTTGAAACCTTTCAGCATCTCCTCGTCAAAGCGAATATATGTGATCTGTGGCATGTCCCCATAGGTTCTGAGCTCAAACCCACTGTTGCAATGAGGCAAGGAGCCAGCAGCTGCAATTTGCACAGGGGAAGGAATTACTGTCCAGGGCCTTTGATTGAGACTAAGCAGGGCTATGTCAAGGACTTGATCCTTCTTCAACTTGTCAGACATGACGATTTCTGCTGTTGCGAGATTTGTTGCAGACAAGTGGTAACCTACTGTGAGGAATACCACATTCCGCTGGTATGGATGGATGAACTCGAGATTGGGCATCCCCTTCAACAATCTGCAGCGCTTGAAACTATAGCATGTCCATAAACCTCTGCTACCAGTAGCTCATATCCTTGCTGCCATTCAGGTGCCCCAATGTGATCCAAGGAAAAGGTCCATGACTTGATGACGGCTGAATCGGCATTCTGCCCTTCCAGTACGACGAAGCGAATTTTACCTCGGCTGAGTTGCAAACAACGCCGCTTGTGTGCCGGGTGCTCCAGGCAGATCGCACGCTCTCGGCAGGGAGACGGTGAGCAGTTCAGGACTCTGCGCGAACGGGTCACAGGTGAGGATACCCGTGGTGACATCCACCCACAGAAGCTTGCTGTCGTGTGCGATCACAGTGGTGCCGCGCCATGGACGGTGGGCGTCCAGCGGAATCTTCACGGGCAGCTGCATCCAGGTTTCGGCTTGGTTGTCGGTGCGGAAACAGTAGAGGTTGGCGGCGGCGCTGTCCGCGTGGAGTCGCAGACAACGAAGCGTCCCGTCGGCTCCACCGCAGCTATGTACGTACATGTCGTCGCATCCAGTGGGGAGGAGGCCCCGACGTATCTTCACGGCTGGTCGTCGAGGTCGAACTGGAGATCGGCCTCCAGCGGCGGCGGCAGAAACCTGCTTGGGATGCCGATCCAACAGCACCCAAGCGTTGTGCGCCACGGGCGCCTTTTTCTCCATGGTGACGACGGCCCGACAGGAGAGAAGAGCCAGAGAGGCGTGCGAGTGGTTGGTTGGTTGGGGTTTTGGGATGTGAAGAGAAGAGAAGAGAAGAGAAGGTGGGTTTACGAAGCGGAGGCCGGACGGGGAGATGGTAGACGAGCGACAGAGAGAGCAGAGGAACTGGACACGCAGCAGAAGTTGTTGGGCTCTTGTCCAGTGGAGGCGGGGCTGGATGGGTGAAGATTCGCTCGTGCTGCCCTCTGCGAATTTTCTTTTAACTGAATTTTTGAAGATATTTTAAAGAAAACTTGGTCCCAAACTAATTTTTAGGTCTAACCCTTTTTGTCGCGTCAGAATACAACGCGCTGTATTTGTACAGAGCGCGCCATGTATGGCGGCGCGGTCCCCCATGCCAGTGTGGCACTCTCACGGCCGGCTGATGACCTGGCATGGTGATATGATAAGGGATACCGCGCCACCATGCATGGCGCGTTGCCTTTTTTATCGCGCTCCACTCTACGGCGCGGTCCAGCAGGGTCCCTCCCTCTGCCGCCGCATGCTGCTGCTGACCACCTCTCTCTCCCTGCCGGCCGCATGCACCTGCAGCTGGAACAACAGGCCTCGCATTAACTCCCAGCAAAGATGGAAGCCGTGACTTGGGCCTTGTTCACTTCCCATGAAAGTTGCAAGTTTTTCCACTCTCTCTTCATCACATCAATTTCTACCCGTATATATGGAGCATTAAATATTAGTAAAAATATGACTAATTACACAGTTTTGTTGTAAATCACGAGACGAATCTTTTGAGCCTAGTTGGGCCATGATTGGACAATATTTGCTAAAAACGAAATGCTACAGTTGTAACTTTTTCTAACATTTACGAACTGAACAAGGCCTTGCTTTTGGCTGGGCCGGCTGCATTACTTTTTCTTCTCCTTTTTTATTTGACTATGACTTGTGACTGTGACTGACAAGCATGCAATGTACTGTATGCTCTGCCTCCTTGCTACTGTGCACGCGTCTTTTTAGGTGTATAGAGTGGTGGTACATTGCATGCCTACTACTAGTACAGTACTAGCTACTGTGCACACGTCTTTTTAGGTGTATGGAGTGGTGGTACATTACCACCCATTATGCACTCCACCACTACTCGCGTCACCTACTATACATTCCACCACAAGTGGTATTGAATCGGAACACTTTATTGACGAAAATGAAATTGAATATTTTAAACACATGCAACACTCCATTCGTATGACCATTAGATTCAAATTAGATAAGCCAAAATAATTATCTAAATAATATTAAAAATATTAAACAAGCTAAATTAGAAATTTTTTAAAAGGAAGTCAAATAAAAATATAGAAATTCAAAAAACAAGAAAGATCAGATAACTCTTCAAATAGTTCTGACAATTATAGTTACAAATAATTTACAGAATTCAACACATGGCTTACACCAAAACAGAAAGAGTTAAATAGTCTAATAAAATGTGATTTGCTCAACATACTAGTACTTCCTCCGTTTCAAAACTATGTACCATAAATATTAATATATTTGGATGCACCACCTAAACTTTAGCCGGCTAAATTTAGCTGCTATATATCTAAACAACCCAGCTAAAGGACCAACCAAAACTAGCTAAAGTTTAGCCGAGTCTATTAGGTAGTGCATCCAAACATCCTAGCTAAAGTTTAGCCGAGAAACTTTTAACTAATAATTTTTATTTTAAAATTTTAGCTAGCTAAATTTTAGTTGAGTGCATCTAAATTTTTTATTTTTTTAATCAAATTTTCCTCAAGCGAGACATGTATTTTTAATAAATATCAAACTTTAATGGTGCTAAGTAGTAAGATGCTAGATGAATTGACGTGATGGAGACAAGTCCTGCAGGGCTGTCGACCTCTCTCTCTTTTCAACCACGTTGCGATTCCCCAGCTGCTCCATCCTTCAATCCATTGGACAACACAGTCATTCAAAGTCCCCCAACCGGACGGCGCTCTAGTGTGCGGCGCGATAAAAAGGACACCGCGCCATGCATGGTGGCGCGGTAGTCCCTGCCATGTCACTATGGCAGGTCATCACCGGCCGTGAGGGTGCCACGGTGGCACGGAGGACCACGCTGCCATGCATGGCGCGCTCTGTACAGATGCAACGCCTTGTATTCTGGCGTGACAAAAGGGATTAGGCCCGGAAATTAGTTTGGGACTAAATTTTTTTAAAATATCTTCGAAAATTCAGTTGAAAATAAAAAAAAAATTCCCCTTTGCCCGCCTGCACTTGCACCGGGAGAGAGGATCGACCAAAAAGTACTAGGAATTTCATGTAAATTTTTCTTTTTATAGGAATTATTTCTAAAACAAAAATTTATTCAAACAGATTCTTAAAGCTTTTTTCTGATGAATGCCAAAAATAAAAAGGAGAAAACGAATTCGGATTCACATGTAGCTGTAGCTGTAGTAGATATAGATATTTTGGTGGTAACCAGTTTTTTTTTATAAAGGTGGTAACCAGTTAACCACGCAGTAGCAGTAAAACGGAAAAGGAAACGAGAGTCGTCGCATGAGAGCAGGCATTGGCAGGCTTTTTCTTCGTGGCTCAAAAAACGGAACCTCTCCTCTGTTGCAATTGTTGTTCTTGATACCACCTACTCCCTCCGTCCCATGAAGTATGTCGCCCGAAAAGCGTGTTTCTGAGGAGGGTACGGTTTTCCAACAACAAAGTCTATGGGACAGAGGGAGTACCCGGCCGCGCGCCAGCCATACCCCTCGCCCTCTCCCTCTCTTCTCTGTAGAGATCATCGCTCTTTTGCCAGTCCAAACAGCTGCTACCGACTGCTGTCCCACTTGGGCTGCACACATAACGAGTGTCGTCGTGTCATCGAAATGCAACGTTTATCTCATATGACCGGCTCCTGCAGCGGTAAAATCAATTTGTTCCACACAACGAACTAGTGATGTACTCTCTCGGTTTCTTTTTAATCAACCTTCTCAAAATCAAAAAGTGCTCAGTTTTAATTAAATATATATACCATAAAATATCAACATTTCTCATGTATAATTAGTATTATTAGATAGATCATTGAATCTATTTTTTTAGAGAAAATTTACTATAGGACACTGAGAGTGACCTCTCTTTACTAGCGGACATGTAAAATAGAGCAGTTTGCCAGTGAACACTCCGGTTCTTGTTAAATTTGCTGGTGGACGTATGCCTAATGAGATAACTTTATAAAATACATATAAAATCATATAAGTACCCAAAAATTATACAAAAATTTTCTACGCTCCAACATGATGAGAACTACACAATAGAAGTATTGATTTGCACTAAAATGACCATTTTGCCCCTCTTCATAAATCACATAATGTGTACGTCACTAATTCTTATCAATTTATGAAGAGGGGCAAAATGGTCATTTTAGTGCAAATCAATATTTTTACTATGTAGTTCTCATCATGTTGGAGTGTAGAAAATTTTTGTATATTTTTGGATACTTATACGATTTTATATGTATTTTGTAAAATTATCTCATTAGGTAGTGTGTCCATAATAAATTTAACAAGAACCGGAGTGTCCACTAGCAAACTGCTCTTTTTTGCATTTTTCCTAGCAAAGAGAGACCACTCTCAGTGTCCTACAGCAAAATTTCTCATTTTTATAATAAACTTAACTGAAGATATAAATTTTAACAATATGTTCTACAAAATAGATGAACGCAAGGATAAAAACAAGTAAAACCAGACCTAAAGATGGAATTGGGAACCGATTGCGGCCTTGCGGGTGAGCGGGCGAAAAAAAGGAAAGTAGCAGCCAGTTAGACGGACTAATAAAACGAAAAAAAGTTACTCTTAGGCCCGTTTGAATCATTAGAGTTGAATTTATTTTATAACCATGATTTAAAGTTTTAAACATATATTATTTATACTGTTATTGGCTATACAATAGATACTTATGTTTTGTATTTCTACTATAAGAGAGCGAGTTGAAGACCGTATTATAAGTTACAAAGTATAAACATAATATGGTGATCAATAAAATCATTTTCTATCTCTCATCCTATAAATTTGAGATAAGCTTATATGTGAACTTTGGAAAGTGGTGGAATACCAAATTCCAAACAAAATAGTTTTATTAAGCAAATTTCAATTCCTTCAAATAAAGGGTCCAAATGGCCCCTTAGTTTAATAGATTTATTATTTCCCTTTGACAATAATAGTGTGTGGTGGATTTTATGATGCTAAAAGTTTTAGGTATCCCACCACTACTACAAAAACAATTTATAGCAACGTCTTCTTTTTTAGGTGATTCAAATAGTTCTCAAATAAGTCGTCTCAACAAATTGATTTGTATGGGCTACTGGTGTTATCAGTTGCCTCTATAAATAGAGCCATTTGCAGGGGTGGCTATAGATCTAGCCACTCCTAAAATAGATGCCGCGATAGTAAAATTAGATATTAAAATTTGAATTTTTTAAACATTCTTGTGGAGAAATGACCAAACAAAAGTTATAGATCTTGAAAAGTTATTCAACTTTGTATTAGACAATTTTTTTTATTTGAAATCACAACTACATTTGAATTTCTCAAATTTAAAATTCAAAATTTTCAAATGACCTCGGATGGATAAACAACCAAAAGAAAAGTTATAGATCTCAAAAAGTTATACAACTACCTAAGGATAACTTTGTAGTTGACAACTTTTTCATTTAAATTCAACTACCTAAGGTAACTACTTTTGAATTTTTTAAATTTAAATTTTAAATTTTCAAACATCCTCAAATAGAGAAACAACAAAAATAAAAGTCATAGATCTTCAAAAGTTATATAATTTTGTAGTTGATAACCCTTTTATTTGAAATAATTCAATTAAAGACAATTACAACTAAAGTTGTTACATTTGAAATTGAAATTTTGTAAATGACCTCGGATACTTAAATGACCAAATTCAAAGAAGTATAAAATTTAAAAAACTTTGTAGTTGATAGCTTTTATATTAAACACTCATTTCAATTTAGTTAAGCAGAATCTAAGTAGAAAGAAAAACCAATGTAGAAACAATTGAATGTTAGGTGGAGTGGTTAGAGGAGGTAAATACAATGGTGAGGTTGTGGGTTTCCAAGGCTAGCAAGTTAACTGCATATTGCATATTTTTTGCAACAAAAAATGCATGATTTTTTTGCGATTTTTTGCCCAAATTTGAGATAATGATTTATAGGGGTGGTTGGTCAGACCATTGATTTGTAGTCACGATGGAGTAGAAGCGGATGGAGAAACCATCACAACAAAGGATATCGTTACGCACATCAAACAATATACTAAGGATGTTGCAATGCATGTTATTGATGTTTATTTCACCATCAACTTGGGACAGTCCCCAGGTATCCCGTATCCCACAGGAAAAGGTGAAGATCTAATCCAACTCTGATTATCATATGTTATCCTAGTAGCATTACTATCTTATAATTCTACTAGGACACCTATATTGTAACCAGCTAGCTTACATTCTGGACCATAAAGGAGAATAGGGCTTCTTAAATCGGCAGACACAATATCATTCTACACAACAATCTAACGCAAGACAACATGTACACCTCACTAGAGATGGTATTACGCTATATCTAAAGATCTATTTAATGATACTAATTATGTATGATAAATATTAATATTTCTTTATATATTTGGTCAAACTAAAAAATGTTTGACTTCAAAGTGAGAATGATATATTTTTTTTATGGGATAGATAGAGAGAGAGTAAATTGCTAAACTATCTTGAAAATGGAGCATTACAATATATAATCATGTGAAGAATACTGTCGGTGCTAAAACTGGCGGTCCTAGTACCAACGAGTAAATTTGCGTGCGTGCTCCCAACCCCGGATGGTGTGCAAAATAGACACAAGGGAAACTTGTATTATCTTGCACCAAGGTGCTCGTAGGTAGGGGTGTACAAGCAGGTGGAGAGAGGGAGCTGGTCCCAAGTCTCGTGAAGTCGAATATGTGAGCCTGTGTGCTAAGGAGATTGCCGGGCTCGTGTGTTGAGTTGTCTTTCTTTTCTCTTCTGCCTTTGGAAGGACTCCCGTCCTCCCTTTTTATAGCCGCAAGAGGAGGAACGGACTGACAGTACAGTGTCTGAATAGGCGAAACGATGGTGGGCGCCGCCTCTCCCATTTGAGGCCTCGGGGCTACTTCTCCGCCTTGTTCCGAGCCCCTGGCCTGGGCGGCGGTCTTGGCCGGCACGCCGTAGTGCTGCCGATTTGTGGGCGCCGTCCTGTGGTGTCGGCTCCTCGATCCTGGCAACGGGAGGGGGACGTCATGATGAACGCGTCCGAGCACCGCGGCCGCTGTAGCTTTGACTCCTCCCCGATCCAAAGCCTCGGGGGTCGCGGCGTCGTTGTCGTATACGGCACGGCCGACGCTGGGATACGCCACATGAAGGCCGTCTCTGCCTGCCCAGGTTCTGGATACCCGGGCGTACAGTGGTCAGGGCTCCGGAAGACCCTGCCTCCGTGCAGGGTCGGCTGCCGCGTACGCCGTATCGGGACTTCTAAGACGGGACCTGTCAGGGAGGTTAGTCATCATGGCCCCCTACAGTGGGAGGCATGGCCGTCCTTTGTAGGGGGTAGCGCAATCATGAGCATTGGGCGCGAGGGGTCGTGACGGGACGACTCCTATCCCTTGCCAGAGCCGGGCGTCAGTCTGACATGCACTGTGGGAAGGCGGGCGGTGGATATGTGTCACGTCCGTGGTCAGGTTTGACCGGGAGGTGCGATACGTCCCGTCCAAGTCTCAGGCACAGGGGCTTTGGATGGGACAAGAGCCGAAAGCCTGTTCGAGACGTTCCTGTAGAGGGCTCGGACGGGACGGAGTGTAGGCACCCGTCCGAGGCCTCAGCGTAGGGGGCTCGGACGGGGCGGAAAGCTAAGCGCCCGTCAGGGGCCTCAGCGTAGAGGGCTCGGGCCGGGGCGGAAAAGATTAGCGCCCGTCAGAGGCCTCGGCGTAGAGGCTCGGACGGGGCGGGAAAAAGCACGCCCGTCCGAGGCCTCGGCGTAGAGGGCTCGGGGACGGGCGGAAGGTTGGTGCCTTCTATTTGGGCCTTGGTAGGCCGTGCTTGGTTACCGCGTAGCCTAGTTTTGCGTTTGTTGGGCCTAACTGTTTGGAGGGCCCTTATTTTGGTCCCCGACGGTAGCCCCCGAACCTTCGAAGGAGTGAGTACACTCGTTCGGAGGTTGTGGTTTTCGCCAGGTTTTGCCGGGCGTCTTTGTTAGATGCTTCGAGCTTTCTTACGCCGGGGTGCGCGCTTGGGTGTAGCCCCCCGAGGCTTCGGAGGGGGTGTGAACAACCCTCCGAGGGCTTGCATGCGTTCGGATGCGTTTGTGGCTTGTGAGAGGCGTAGCTGTCTCACTGGCGAAACGCCTCTACCCCCTCCCTAGGGGTTTGCACATGTCCGGTGAGGGTGCTTTTTTGTTTCGAGGCTATATTCTCCGGCGGGGGGCGCGCGAGCGCACCCGCCGGGTGTAGCCCCCGAGGCCTTGGAGGAGTGTGGGTGCTTCTCCGAGGGCTTGTTCGTGTTTTGTGGTCAGAGCGTTTCCGTCGTGTGCCGAGCCCCCGGGCCCGTCGGCTCGTCGGGGGAGGCATGGCGCATAGTTAGGTGGCGTTTCCCGGCCTTGGCCACTATTGGGGGTAGCCCCGAGCCCCGCCTGGGCGTGGGGCGGCCGGTCGGTACTTGGTCGTCAATTGGGAAGACGCCCACGCATCCCTTCCGCGGGGGGAGGAGGATGGATTTTTTGTCATGTCGACGGCGGGTGCCGCACACAACTAGATCCCGTGGAGCCGTTAACGGGTGAATCCAAGTGGAATGCCTGTGCCCCGTTCGCTAGGGGTTGGCTGGGCCCGGAGGCGCATTCCATTAGAGCCTACAAGGTATGTCCGAGGCGGGGCCCGGGTCCCGTCCGCTAGGTCCCGAGGGCTCGATGCACTCCCGCGCGGGATCCCCCTAACTCGGACTGCCTCGCTGGCCTTGGATACGGCGTCGGACGATCCCTCGTTGTGTGGCTGAACGTGTATGAGTCCGTCCGAGCCATCCTCGACTCGTTGCCCCGAGGCGGCCGCCGAACCCCTTAGTGGGCCAGCCCACGAACCTCGGGACCGTAATGGGCCGCCGCCTGTGCTCCTTCCAGGAGAAGGAAACGCTTGCCGTGGAAATCCCGTCGTGGGGACGTGGGCTGCGTCTTTTTAGGCGTCCTCCGGGCGGTGAGCACCGCCACGCCCACCTGAGAAAGAGGTGGTGGGCCCCCACGACCGAGGCGGTTTGACGCACCGCTGTGCCAGGTCCCACGGGGGACGTGACGGTGGCGTATGCTGCGGCCGCCATCGAGCCGCGCGCCGTCAGGTTCTCGGTCCCGTGTGTCGGGGATCCTTTGTGGAGAAAAACCCCTGCGCCGTGTGTGAGGTGCCGTGGCCCCAGGTGGGCCGTGGTCGCCCGCGTGCTGGTGCCTGGGTCTCCATGTGGTATGCACTCGAGTAGGGAATCCCGGGCGCGATCGTGCATTAAATGCGGGTAGGTGAACCGGCTGGGGTTTTCAGGGTATAAGTACGGGGCGTGGGCGGCGCTTGGTTCTCTTCTCGCCTTCCTTGCCCTTGCGCCCGTCCTTGTTCTCCCCCCCCTGCCGCCATCCGCTCGGCGCCGCCCGAGAAAAAAAAGGGAGCGAGGAGAGAGAGATAACTCACCTTCCCCGCCCAGCCCGCCGCCGCCATGACGTCGAGACACGAGATCATCGGCGTGGAGGAGTGGGAGACGAGCTCCGTGGACGCCTGGGAGCGGGTGGCGCTCGTGGGGAAGGGGCTTCTCCCCCTCGCGCCGACAACGCCTCGCCCGGAGTGGATTGTTCCGCCGGCCGACCACCTGTCTCCGAACCCGCCTCCGGGGTACGTCGTGAGCTTCACGGCGTTCCATGAGAATGGGTTCGGGATGCCGGTGGGTCGATTCTTGAGGGCCATCCTCGAGTACTACGGCCTGGAGCTGCAGAACCTCAACCCCAACTCCATCACGCACCTGGCGGTGTTCGTCGTGCTGTGTGAGGGCTTTCTCGGGGTCGAGGTCCACTGGGACCTCTCGGCTCTACTTCTTCGAGGGCGCCCTCTACCTCAAAGGCGTCGAGAAGGGGAAGAGGACGTCCGTCCCGCCGGCGGCTACACACACCGAGTTGCGGGGCCGCAACCGGGATTTCGTATATCCCGGCCAAGCTCACCTCCTCCAACCCGGTGGCCGACGCCAAGTGGTTCTACCTCAGGAACGACTCCGGCCATCCGCCCGCCTACACCGGGTAGGTGTTCGACGTGAGCCCGCGCGGTGGAAGGAGGAGATTATCCAGAGAAGGTCACCCGCCGAAGAAGGTGTTCCGAGCCTTGAAGACGCCGACCCTCAAGGGGTTGGATGCGTCGGTCGTCATCGCCGCTTTCCACGCTTCCGGCGTGTCTTGCCCCTCATGGACAGGCGGCCCCGCCATTCGACATGAAAGGAGGGCAGCCCCCGGGCCGGGCGAGGATGTCGTCCATCGACCTCGATCACAACGAGATCGTCGATCGGACCAAGAAGGCGGCGACGGTGACAGACGTCTCCAACCTCTACAAGGTTGCGATGCGCCCCCACCCGGATGCCATCTCCGTGGTAAGTTTCCGTGGTCGTGTTCGTACCGTTAATGTTCGCATCCTCCCCTTCATCCTCACCTTATTCTTTTCTTTGCGGGGGTTGGTTGGAAGTCGAAGCTGCGGGCGTCAAGCCCCCCATCTCCGCGGGAGAAAAAGGCGAACAAGGCCCACGCGAGAAGCGGAGAGGGAGAAGAAGAAGAAGTCGGACAGAATGTCCGTAGCGAAGCGAGCGGCGCGCCTCGGACAAGTTGCGGCGCCGGCAGAGAAAGAGGGAGGGACTCCCGAGAGCCGACACCCTCCGATACCACCGGCGCCGATGATGACGATGATGAGGATGACGAGGGGGGAGGATTACGACTTCCTCGGCTTCATGGAGAGTGAGAGGTCAAGGAGTCGTTGGTCCCGCCCCGGCTCCCTCGGTGATGCGCTTGCAGAGGCAAGCAGAGAAGTCCAAAGACGGGCACCGGCCTCGGCGCCTTCAGTGGCCGAGGTGCGTGTTGGGCCTGGGGGGCCGCATCGCCTCCCGTGAAGAGGGAGGGTGGTCGCCATGGCGCCGAAGGACGCCGCCCGGCCTCTTCACTCCACCGAGGCAACGGCCGGGGCGGGGCCGGAGACGTGACCCCGCTTGGGGGGGGACGAGGCCCTCCTCGAAGTCGCCCCCGCCGGGCTGGCCCTTGGCCGGGGCGGCTCGACCCACCCCCCGAGCGGCCTCGAGGTGGCGAGGAGGCCCGAGGGTGAAGCTGGCCTCACCTCGAGGAGGCGGCGACGCGGGAGGGTCGGATCCCCGTGGCTCGCGACCCCAGAGTCGCTGCGGCGGCCGAGGACACCTCAAGTCCGAGCCCCGACGAGCACGGCTTCCGGGCGAGCCGATTGTTCCAAATCGGGCGGTCACCGGGTGAGCATCTCTCCCTCCTTAAATCTTTCATCGTTTTTTGTTTTATTTCTTCCTCCGAAGTCCCGCCCTTCGCCACCGTGAGCCAAAAACGCAAGAGACGGCCCCGGCCTCCGGCCCCCGCTTGCTCAGCGCAAGCAGGCGAGGCGAAGGGGCCGGACGGCGGGCGCCTCCTCTGCCGTGGTGGTGGTGCCGCCTCCGTCGGCCGAGGGGAGAGGCGGCCGAGGCGCCGTCGTCCGTGGAGCCACCCCCGCCCGTGACGGAGAGGGGGGCGCAGTATCTCGGCACGGAGGCCTCGGCCACGCCCGTCGTGGAAGTCGCGACGGCGCCCGCCCTAGTGGCCGCTACCGACATGGTCATGGAGGAGCGGGCGCCGCCCGCCTCGGTCGTGCCACTACGCAGAGGTGGTAGAGGTCCCTCCTCGAGGAGACCGCCCGCCCCGAGGGAAAGAGGTGGCCGTCGCGGACACGGCTTCCACAGTGGCGATCGTGCGGGCGGCGCGCCGAGGGGTCCTCCAAATAGGAGGTGGTCCGCTTTGGCGCGCTCCGGGAGGAGCCGTCGCGGATTGTCCGGGTCGGACCGCCGGGACCGGAGGACCGGCCGCCTATGTGCCGGGCGACGCCCTAGAGCAAACTCGGTGGGAGCAGGCCGGGCAAGTTCATGCAGTCGGTGAAGACCTGCTTAAATGCGCTCTCGCCGATCTTCTCGAGGGACCTCCCTCGACGTGTCAAGGTATTATAAATACTCATGATTGAATCCTTACCTTGACACGGGCACCCTGCAACCCTAACCCGCGGCTCGGGTCGCCCTCGAGGATCCTGGGCGGTTGTCCCGGGAGAAATCGGTTCCCGGCCGAGGGCCGGCCTTGACGAGGCGCTTCACCTTCTGGGCTGGCAGGAGGCAAACCCACAAGGCAGACCGAGTTAGCTACCCGAACGAGGAGAATGCCGGCCTCCATCTCCTTGTCTCGGACTGAAGGTTGAGGCCTCCAAGCTTCGGGGAGCGTAACACCCTCTTGTCGAAGGCCCCGAAGGAGCGGTCGTCGGAGCTCGACCCAGCTCCGAGCCGAGAAGGAGGTGATGAGGACGGCGCTTGTCCAGGCGTCCGACACCATTGGGACCTTGACGGAGAACCTGGTGAACATGGATACTGACCACCAGCTCTTTGTCAATGATGTCACCATGGTGCGGGCCGAGCTTGGTCAAGCGCTGAATGAGGTCAACCAGCTCCATGTGCAGCTGGCGGAGGAGGTGGTGCAAACGGAAGGTAAGTCTTGTTTTTGTGCAATCATATCCTTGCCTTCTTGCTCAAAGATTGACCGGGCGGATGCGTAGCCGAGGAGGAAGTCGTCGGAGCAAGCGGCGGCCCTTGGCGGGTGCAGGCGGCCTACTCCTCAGCGCAGGGTGAGCTCGACGTCCTGAAGGAGAAGGTCCGAGCCGTTTGCACGGTGGTCGAGGCCGGTGAGCCCGCCGGCAGCAGCCCATTGGGCCGCCTGGAGGCGTTGCCCAGACGAGTGGAGGCGCTGGCGTCCGCGCCGCCCCTTGATCCCGCCTTCGGACCGGCGTGTCGCACACCCCACGGCGATGACCCCTCTCACTACGACCTCGACCTCCCCAAAATTTCCGAAGGGCTTGTCGTCGGCCGAGGATGAGGAGGGTCGCGAGGGAGAGGTGTTCGCCGAGCTGCTCAAGCAGGTGAAGAAGCCACGACCGCGCTGGTCGGGCACTTCACGGCTATCCTTCCTGATGTTGCTCAAGGGGCCAACGCTACTGACGCCGCGGGTGCCGACGCTAGGGAAGGAGGGGGGTCGGATGCCCCCTAGTAAGTTCTGCAATTCGGGCCGAGTGTGCCCATGTAAAGAACTTGATTACTATTTTGTTTTTCTCGTGTTAACTAAGATCTTGGCCCGTCGAGGCCTTATGATTTGTTGATCGTTTTACGCCTATTTTTCGTGCCTTTGAATCTCGCCTCGTGTTTAGATTAAGGCCGTTTATGGGACATTGAGTTTAGAGGTTCATTCCTTAGTCGGGGGTGGTAAGTAAAAGGCTCTAGTAGCGGGGGCGTGGGAGGCCTTGTAGCTTTGCCGGTTCGACGTTTGGAGCGATCCCCGCAAAGCATGAAGCTTCTTAGCGTCCTTAGTCGGTGAGTAGAGTCTTGTAAGCGCACGGGCGTAAGTGACTTCGTGGCTCATCTCAAGTTGGCAACGGGCGGGTTTGGACCCGAGACCCGCGGGTTTCAGACCCGACCGGGGGCGGGGGCGGGTCCGATTTTGGCCCCATGGGTCTCGGGTTCGGGCCCCCGTCCCAACGGGTTCGGGCGGGGCTACAATTTGCCCCTTGGGCCCCACGGGGGGCCAGACAACCCGGCAGTGCAGCCCTGCCCCCCGCTCCTCCCTCTCCTCTTTCCACTCTTCTCCCTACTCGCACACGCTCCCCTCTCCTCTCCTCTTCCTCTCCTCTCCCACCGTGCCGGGGCGCACCGGCCACCGCCACCGGCTCGCTCCTCTGCTCAGCCGTCGCCCCCCGCCGCGCCGCCTCTCCCACCCTCCCGGATCCGGCGGCACCAAGCCGGTCACCACCTCCTCCCTCTCTTCTCTCAGCCTGGCGCCATCTCACCCTCCCTTCTATAAAAGGCGCCGCCTCCACGTCGGGCCCGCCCGCCTGGCGCTCTCCGCGGCTCCGTCCGCCGCGCCCCGGCGCTTCCGCCGCGCCCCGGCTCCGCCGGTCCCGGCGGCTGGCGTCGACTTCCGCCGATCCGCCACCGCCCCTGCGCCCGACCCGCCGATCCGCCGCCCCGGCCGAGATCCGCCGCCTGGCCGAGATCCACTGCCCTGCGCCCGATCCGCCGCCGTCGCGTCCGGGCTGCTGCATCGGCCACCGATCCGCCGTCCTGGCTGCTGCGGCTCTCTCCCCGGCCGCCGATCCGCCCGCAAGAGCGGGTTTTGGGAACCCGTCGGGTCTCGGGACCCACGGGTTCGGGGGGGCGGATCCTCACCAACAGCGTTCGGGGCGGGTTCGATGTCGTTCTCGGGTCTCGGGTGCGGGTCCGCGGACGCTCCACCCGCCCGAACCCGCCCGTTGCCAACTTGAGGCTCATCCGACCCTAGGTTTCAAGACGCCTTTCTAAACGTTCGGGATCTTCAAAGACGAAAAGCGTTCAAAAACGATAAACAAAAAGGTAACGTGTTTGCGAGTGCTTTTCAGGGGGGGTTCCCCGCCCAGCCCCCGGGAGGCTCGGCTTTGATGGATCAAAGCCGAGTCTCGCTCAGACTCTGAAGTGGTGTGAAAATAGTTCAGGTCCTCAGCCCCCGAGGGCCTTGGACATGTTTCTCGTTTGCAGAAAATTGTAAAAATGAGAAGTGCTTCCCATTCTTCTTTGAGAAACATGAAGTACAACTACATGTAGAAACTTGGAAGCTTAAGGGTAGAAGCGACGTAGCTGTTGGATGTTCCAAGCGTTGTTGAGGACTTCTCCGGCTTCATTTGCGAGCTTGTATGTGCCTGGTTTGAGCAGCTCGGCGATGATGAAGGGCCCCTCCCAAGGCGGCGTGAGCTTATGACGGCCTCTGTTGTCTTGCCGGAGTCGGAGCACCAAGTCGCCCTCCTTGAGGTCTCGGATCCGGACTCGGCGGTCGTGGTAGCGCCGGAGAGACTGTTGGTATCTTGCTGAGTGTAAGAGGGCAGCGTCCCTAGCTTCCTCGAGCATGTCCAGCGAGTCCTCCCGAGCCGGTTGATTGCGCGCCTCGTCGTAGGCCTTGAGCCTCGGAGACCCGAACTCCAAGTCGGTAGGCAACATTGCCTCGGCGCCGCGTACACCGGGGGAAGAAGGGCGTGAACCCCGTGGCCCGGCTTGTCGTCGCCCCGAGGCTCCAAAGGACCGAGGGAAGTTCCTCGAGCCACCTTTTGCCGAACTTGTTGACCTTGTTGAAGATCCAAGGCTTGAGCCCTTGCAGGATCATCCCGTTGGCCCGCTTCCACCGTCCCGCTCGCAGGGGTGTGCGACCGGGACCGACGATGCGTATCCGGTGTTCGCCGCAGGTTTCAGAACTTCACCCCGTGAACCGGGTGCCGTGGTCGGTGATGATGGAGTTCGGGACTCAAGCGGTGGATGATGTCGGTGAAGAAGAGCACCGCCCTGCTCGGACCGAATGTTGGTGACGGGCGCGCCTCAATCCATTTGGAGAACTTGTCGATGGTGACAAGCAGATGGGTGAAGCCCCTGTGCGCCTTCTTGAGGGGTCCTACCAGTTCAGCCCCACACGGCGAAGGGCCATGTGATCGGGATGGTGGAGCGCCCGAGCCGGCAGGTGTGTGTCGACGAGCGTAGGCTGGCACCCCCGCAGAGCGCACTACCTCAAGAAGCGCCAACCACCGCGGTCGGCCAGTAGAACCCTTTGTCGGAAAGCGTTGCCGACGAGGGAGCGGGGAGCGACGTGGTGGGCGATACACCGGCGTGGATCTTGCGGACGAGGGCAAGGCCTTCTCCGATTGTGACGCACCGCCGCGGGACCCCGAGGGGCTTCGCTTGTAGAGCTCGTCCTCGATAACGACGAAGGACCGCTCTTCTCGCGATGCGCCTAAGCTTGGTTGAAGTCCTCGGGGAGGGTGCCTCGGACGATCCGGTCGAGGTATGGTCCTCTCCAGTCCGGCTTGGGCTTGGCCTCGGGGTCTCCTCCGTCGACCTCCATGACTTCCGCATTCGATGCCGTGGACACCTCGGAAGCCGAGGGGGCCTCGGATGCGGAGGATGCCTCGAACGTCTTCTCTGCCCCCAAGGGGGCGGGTCGAAGCGGTTTCTGAGGCCTCCTCACATACACCGAGGGTGACGGAGGGAGCCGCAAGGTCTTTGGTGAAGACGTCGGGGGAAGGGGCTCTTCCGGCGGCGATCTTGGCGAGTTCGTCGGCGGCTTCGTTGTACCTTCAGACGACGTGGTTGAGCTCGAGGCCGTCGAACTTGTTCTCAGGGCGCGCACCGCCTTGCGTCTGGCGTCCATCTTGGGGTCGTGGCAGCCGAGTCCTTCATGACTTGGTCGATGACGAGCTGCGAGTCGCCTCGGACGTCGAGGCGCTTGACGCCGAGCTCGATAGCGATCTTCAACCCGTTGAGCAGGCCTTCGTACTCGCCATATTGTTCGACGCCGAAAAGTAAAGGCGGATCACGTACCGCATGTGTTCCCCGAGAGGGGAGACGAGGAGGAGGGCGCCGGCCCGGTCTTCATCGGGACCCGTCAAGTACATCGCCCAACACTCCGCCGGGCGGGGGCGGCGGCTGGTGTCCGTCCACTCTGCGAGGAAATCGGCCAAGACTTGGGACTTGATGGCCTTCCTTGGCGTGTAGGAGAGGGTCTCTCCCATGAGCTCGACGGACCACTTGGCGACCCGCCCCGAGACCTCCGGTGCTTGGAGGATTTCTCCCAACGGGAAGGAAGAGACCACCGTCACGGGGTGGGCGTCGAAGTAGTGTCTGAGCTTGCGCCGCGGCCGGGACCACCGCGAGAGAGCCTTTTCGGATCTGCGGGTAGCGGATCTTGGTCTCGGACAACACCGCCGATGAAGTAGACCGCCTCTAGATCGGCAAAAGGTGTGGCCCTCCTCCCCGCTTTTCGACGACAATGGCCGCACTGACCACTCGGGTAGTCGCAGCGACGCATAAGAGGAGAGGTTCTCCTTCTTCGGCGGGCGGGGACGAGGATTGGGGCGCCGGTGAGGGCGACCTTGAGCTTGTCGAGGGCCTCCCCGGGCCTCGGAGGTCCGTGAGAAGCGCTTCCGGTTTTCTCAGAGGAGGCGACTGGGGGCAAGCCCTTTTCGCCGAGCCGTGAGATGAGCGGCCGAGGGCCGCAAGACAGCCCATAACTCGCTGCACACCCTTTAAGTTCTTGATCACCCTCATACTTGTTACCGCAGTCACCTTCTCTGGGTTGGGCTCGATGCCGCGCTTGGAGACGATGAACCCAAGAAGCATGCCTCGGGGGACCCCGAAGACGCACTTTTCGGGGTTGAGTTTGACGCTCTTGGCCTTGAGACACCGGAAAGCGATCTTGAGGCCGAGATGAGGTCGTCGGCTTTTTTTGTCTTGACCACGATGTCGCCGATGTAGGCTTCTACGGTCTCGCCGATATGGTCGCCGAAGACACCCTGCATGCACCGCTGATACGTGGCCCCTGCGTTCCTGAGCCCGAAGGGCATCGTCACGTAGCAGTACATGCCGAAGGAGGTGATGAAGGACGTTGCGAGCTGGTCGGACTCCTTCATCTTTATTTGATGGTAGCCGGAGTAAGCATCAAGGAAGGATAAGAGCTCACACCCCGAGGTGGAGTCGATTATCTGATCGATGCGTGGTAAAGGAAAAGGAACTTTCGGACAGGCTTTATTTAAACTAGTGTAGTCTACACACATCCTCCATTTCCCACTCTTTTTCCTAACCATTACAGGATTAGATAACCACTCGGGGTGGAACACCTCCTTGATGAATCCGGCCGCCAAAAGCTTGTTCAACTCTTCGCCAATGGCCCTGCGCTTCTCCTCGTCGAATCGACGCAGACGCTGCTTCACCGGCTTAGATCCGGCTCGGATGTCAAGGGAGTGCTCGGCGACATCCCTCGGAATGCCTGGCATGTCCGAGGGGCTCCACACAAAGATGTCGGCGTTCGCGCGGAGAAAGTCGACGAGCACAACTTCCTATTTCGGGTCGAGAGGCGCAGATCTTCACCGCCTTGCCGATGGAGAGGCGGGGTCTAGCGGGACTCCTCCTTCACTCCGTCGGACGGCTCGAATGCGCCAAAGATGACGCTTTTGGTGTCGAGGGCCTCGGAGATCGCCTCAGCCTCAGCGTGCTCGACCGCCTCGACGTCGCAGTTGAACACGTGCTCGTAGGAGGAGCCGACGGTGATGACGCCATTGGGGCCCGGCATCTTGAGGAGAAGGTAAGTATAGTTGGGGACGGCCATGAACTTTTGCGTGACGCCAGGACGCCCGAGGATTCCGTGATAGGTTCCTCGAAAGTCAACCACGCCGAAGGTGATGACCTCCTTGCGAAAGTTCGACGGCGCCCCAAAGCAAACCAGGAGATCGATGAGCCCGAGGGGCCAAGCGCGTTTGCCCGGCACTATGCCCTGAAAGGGAGAACTGCTAGGCCGAAGCCGTGAGCGCTCTATCCCCAACAAGCTGAGGGTTTCGGAGTAGAGGATGTTAAGGGCGCTCCCGCCATCCATCGCCACCTTGGTGAGCCGCACATTACCGACAATGGGGTCGACCATGAGCGGATACCGCCTCTGGTTTCGCACGTAGAGCGGGTGATCGTCGATATCGAAGGTGATGGCATCGGCGGACCACGGAGGTACTGCGCGGAGTGGTGGGGTGCACCGAGAATATCTCACGACGCCCGCGCTTGATCGGGCGCTGGGTGAGGTTTGCCGGCAGTCCTCCGATGACCATGAAGACGCCATGGACCTCGGGGAACTCTTCGCCTTTGTTTTCCCCCTCCTTCTTCTTCTTCTTGTCCTCAGGCGGTGGGAGCTTACGGTAGAAGCGACAAGCCAAATCGCACTCCCCCATAGTGTGCTTGACGGGGAACTTGTGGAAAGGGCGGGGCTTTTTTGAGCATGTCGTCGAAGGCCCGGGCCCGGGGGCCTCGGGGGGTCTTCTGCGGTCGGCCGTGGCAACGATATCGTCCTCGGAGTCCACCTCTTTCTTGCCCTTCTTCCCTTTGTGCTTGTTCTTGTTTTTTTACGGGGCCGCGGGTTGCCTCCCCTCGGCATTGTCCTCCTTCCGCTTCCCTTTGCCGCCGACGTCGCGGAAAATCGCCCCACCGCCTCGCCGGGGCGAAGTTCGTCGCCACCTCGAACAGCACTGATGGTAGTGCCGTCAAGGAATGCACCGATGATGGCAGTGCCGGCCACGTTGGGCAGCTCCGTGCACTTCTTCGAGAAGCGCCGATGAAGTCACGTGAAGCGTCTCGTCGGGCCTCGGCGGCGGTAAAATGGGCGAGATCCCACGATTCCCCCGGCGCACGTATGCCTGGAAATTTCCCACAAAAAACCCTGACTAGCTAGGACCAGTCGCGGATTGTGCGGGCGGGAAGATGCTCCAGCCAAGCCGCCGAATCACCCAAATGCAGCTGAAGGTTGCGATGATGATAAGCCGGTCGCCGTCCGCGCGCCAAGCCGGGCATTAGGGAAGGCGGTCGTTGAGCCAAACCTCGGGGTTCGTTTCTCCCGAGTATTTGGCAAGATTGGCCGGTGTGTGGAACCGGAAAGGGGAACCGTGCGCCGCTGGATCTCCCGGCCGGGCGGGCGCGGGCCCCGTGAGGGATCGGCATCGCCACGGTGCCTCGCGGCTGCCGCGCTTTCCGCCTCGCGTGGGGCGGTCGCGTCCCGCCCGGCTCCGCTTCCTTCGCGGTGTTGTTGATGGCGTTGCGTGCGTCACCATCGTCGATCTTTGCCAGCGGTCGTCCCCAAGACGCCCGGATCGGCCTCGCGATGGGTCCCCGATGGACCGAGGCTTCGCTGCCGGGGCGCCCGCCCCTCCTCATCCTCGGTGTCCGATGCCGGAGGCCGAAGCCAGATCGGGGCCGAGCCTGCCTCGAGATAGCCTCGCAGATCATCTCTGAATCCGTCGCCCCTCCGGGTCGATGGTCTCGCATCGCCTGGACCGACTGGCTGGCTGCAAGGGGCGACGCTATGACTCGCACGCGGAAAGATGGGGGACGCTTCCTTCCTTCGCCGTTGACGATCCTTCGTTGACTTCACGCGCATGTCGGCGAGCAGCGGGTTAGGATTGCGCTGGGTCGCATGATGGGCACGCCGAACGCTTCTATCTCCTGGTCAGAATGCGCACGGCCGCCGAGCCCGCCCCCTCAAGCCCCGAATCCGCCTCCATAGCGGGTCGCCGCGGGCACTTGAGGAGTCGCCGGTGGTTCGTGGTCTCGGAGGGCCCTGACGGCTGGAGTCCGTGGCCCCCGCCCGGAGGCCGGACGCTAGGGGTCCTCAAGGCGTTGCGCCCATCGGTGTTGCCCTCGCGGGGCGGGGCCGGGAGTCACGCCTCGGTTGCCGTCGTCATTGCCGTTGGCGCCGACGCCGAAGTTCGCCGATCTCCACGTGAAAGCACTCGCGCGCCGGGTCGTACATGTCGCCAGGGGAGTCGGAATCGGGGTAGCCGGGGCTTAAAAAGCGTGCTCCGGATGAACCCCGGGTTCCGTATCCTCGAGGTGGCGCCGGATGGGGTGGATGAAGCGCGCCGGAGTGGCGTCGCTGCTTTCTCCTGCCCGATCAGGTATTCTTCGAAGGCGTGATGGATCCGTCGGGGTTATCCACGCCTGTTGCCCGTGGAGCCGGGGCGCGTGGGACGCCTCCTCCGGCTCCCCATGGCGGTGGAGACCAACGCCCGCGCTCGCAGCTAAAGCAAAGCATTGACCAAACCGGGAAGGCTGGGATGATGGCGACGACATATTGAGCGCCCGGGCGAGAGGTGTCGCCCAGCCGCCCGCAAAGTCCTCCTCCAGCTGCCGGGCCGTCAAGGGAACTGGTCGTGTACGACGAGAGCGTGCGCTTCGGTGCCTCCTGCGCCGGTTGGGCGATGGATCCGCCGGGGCCGTGTCGAGGGGTCCCTGAGTCCCAGTCGGGAGGAGCTCCATGTCAAACTGGACTCCAGTCGACACGAACTCAAGCTCGCCCGAACCGGATCGGGGTCCCCGCCTCCGGGGCCGGGAGGGAGGGGGAGTCGAGGCCTAAACGCCCCCGTGAGATGTTGTCACGTCTGGCGGCCATCCGAGATTCGGCGGGAAACGAGGCGAAACACGCACGGGCCCCTACCTGGCGCGCCAACTGTCGGTGCTAAAACTGGCGGTCCTAGTACCAACGAGTAAATTTGCGTGCGTGCTCCCAACCCCGGATGGTGTGCAAAATAGACACAAGGGAAACTTGTATTATCTTGCACCAAGGTGCTCGTGAGGGTAGGGGTGTACAAGCAGGTGGGAGAGAGGGAGCTGGTCCCAAGTCTCGTGAAGTCGAATATGTGAGCTTTGTGTGCTAAGGAGATTTGGGGCTCGTGTGTTGAGTTGTCTTTCTTTTTCTCTTCTCGCCTTTGGAAGGACTCCCCGTCCTCCCCTTTTATAGCCGCAAGAGGAGGAACGGACCGGGAAGCATGTGTCCGAATAGGCGAACGATGGTGGGCGCCGCCCCCCCCGAGGCCTCGGGGCTACTTCTCCGCCTTGTTCCCCCCCGCCTGGGCGGCGGTCTTGCCTGGCACGCCCGTAGTGCTGCCGATTTGTGGGCGCCGCCCCGTGGTGTCGGCTCCTCGATCCCGCAACGGGGGGGGACGTCATGATGAACGCAGCCCCGAGCACCGCGGCTGCTGTAGCTTTTGACTCCTCACCGGTCCAAAGCCTCGGGGGTCGCGGCGTCGTTGTCGTATACGACACGGCCGAATTTGGGATACGCCACATGAAGGCCGTCTACGTCAGCCCTGTGTTCTGGATACCCGGGGCATAAAGTGGGTCGTGGACTCCTCGGAAGACCCCGCCTCCTGCGAGGGTCGGCTGCCGGGCGACGCCGCATCGGGACTTCTAAGACGGGACCCGTCGGGGAGGTTAGTCATTATGGCCCCTACGGTGGGAGGCATGGCCGTCCCATGTAGGGGTAGCGCATCATGAACGTGGGCGCAGGGTCGGACGGACGACTCCTATCCCTTGCCGAGCCGGGCGTCGGTCCCGACATGCACCGTGGGAAGGCGGGCGGTGGATATGTGTCACGTCCGTGGTCAGGTTTGACCGGAGAAGGGCGACACGCCCCGCCCAAGTCTCGTGCAACGTGGGCTTTGGATGGGAAAAGAGCCGGAAGCCCTGCTCGAGACGTTCTGTAGAGGCTCGGGACGGGACGGTGTGTAGGCACCCGTCCCGAGGCCTCAACGTAGGGGCCTTGACGGGGGCGGAGTTAGCGCCCGTCCGGGGGCCTCAGGCCAGAGGGCCTGGACGGGGGCGGAAAGCGCCCGGCCCGAGGCCTCGCGTAGAGGGCTCTTGGACGGGCGGAAGGTTGGTGCCTTCGCTGGGCCTTGGTAGGCCGTGCTTGGTTACCGCGTAGCCTAGTTTTGCGTTTGTTGGGCCTAACTGTTTGGAGGGCCCTTATTTTGGTCCCCGACAAATACGCATACAGTGCCACGTGTCATCCTAGAATTATTTTCACGGGGGAGGGAAATTCTTCTGTGAGCCGGCTCCTGGTATTATTCTTCTCACGTTCAGTAGATGGATATTCATGTAGCAATATCCTGCGCCTTGGCCGACCACTTGGTTCGTAGCCACATTTGCTACACCAGTCTTGTTCAAGCAGGTGAATTCTCTTCAAACATACAGCATGTTCCATGACGATCCTTATGTATTCATCTAGCATGGACTCTGCCGCGTAGCCAACAATCTCTAGTAACTGCAGGTTATGGTGCTCAAAATCTGATGTATCCCACTTCACATTGTCCACTAGAACATCGCCTACAAATTTGTTCCTCTTGCAAACATGCCGAGATAGCTGCATGAAATTAAATAACGTACAACTTATTAGAATACGTATCATGGAAACATAGACATATCATGCTTAAATAAGGTTAATAAAACAAATTAACTCAAGAAAGATAGATCATTAGGTTTAACCATCTATCATGCTCCCTCTATTTATGAAAGCCTTAACTTCTAGAGTTATTTTAAGTCAAAATTTTTAAACTTTGACCGAACTTTTAGAAAAAAAAAACACTAAGATTTATGATATCAAATTTGTACCATTAGATTTATTATATAATATATTTTTATAAGATACTCATTTTATGTCATAAATATTGATGCTCTTTTCTACCAAAAATTGGTCAAATTTACAAAAGTTTGACTAGCACGGATTTTAAGAGTTGAAACTTTCAGGAAAAAAAAGTATATTCTACGATTAAGCATACATTGGCAACGGCATACATATGCTGTTTATAATAAAGAAGAAATCAATAAAAACTGATGCATCACAAACAAATTAAAGAATGGATAATGACTTACCGTAATATACAAGTTCTTCAAGGATGGTGCTCGATGTTCCGGCCGGTTGAATCCATATCTACATATGCGGCGGAAGAAAATAAAAAACATGGTTAGTATGTTTCTTTTGGGTATAAAATAACGAGTTTTAGTAAAACAATACATCTATATCTATATCTATGCCTAATAATAAAGAGGCAAAATTTCTTCCTATTTTTTTTGGTATGGCCTCCCTGACTAACTTTGTGAATATAGAAGTTGTCTTGGTTCGTCTATCTATAACCGGACATATATATCCGTGTGTATATGAGAGAACCGTTAATTCTCATCTAGCATGATATAGATTCCAATTCCCATACATATTGGATTATGATTGCGACTCAAACATTACGAAAGCTTGCGTATTATGAAACCTTAATAGGACTCCTAAACAAAATAGAAAAAGGAACAGGGAAGATAAGGATAACGGCAAAAAAAGGAAAAGAAAGGAAAAAAAGGGAAAAAATAATTCATGGTCATCTTTTCCTGCATCCGATTGGGTTTCATGTGTCGTTTTGATTGGCCGATTGGATTCCATCTACTGTTAATAGATCTTGACAGTGGCACTTGGCCCTATGTGTGGAAGCATCAGCGGCAAGAGCTCTAATTCTAATCCAATCCAAATAAAAAAAGGAGTTAAAAAAGGATGTAATATATTGTTGAGCCTTCATATACCGGGTGAAGATAATGACGTGCCAGCTGCACACAAGAACAATATCGGCATGGTGTTCATTTGTTGGAGCAGCCCATACAGCTGGATGGCGTGCGAGAGAAGCACCTCTAGATTTTGGAGAGAGAGCGCATGGTACGCTCAAGAAGAGCACACGTCCACGGTCTTCATAAACACGGCCACCGTGCAGTACACCATGTCGTCCGAGGTGCGCCACTAGCTGTACGTCCCCGGACTCTCTGATCCGCGGCCGCCTGGATCATCGTGCACGGGTATATCCTCATCAAGAGCTTGTGGTTGTGTACGTGCGCGTGCAGAGAGCTAGCTTGCCGTCTATTGACGTGCACACGTACACATGCTTGCCGACCGAGCTTCTGGCTGTTCCAGCGCATGACGATGGTAGTGGAACCGAAAGAGGTGCACGTTGCACAGACTCTCTTCTCTCTTCTCACGAGTTGGAGAGCACAAGGACGGTCGACACCGATAATGTTGCGACTGCATGCAGTAGAGAGGCTCCGACGATGACCCTGATCGTGGTCGGCATGGCTGTTCTGTGGGGAGTAGGTGATGACGAGGAGAAGTTCCCAACATAATACATTCCCGACTCTGAGGAGGCCACTATCGACGAGGTTGGCCACATCGATCTCCTGATAAAGTATATCCGATGAAGATATATATATATATATATATATATATATATATATATATATATATATATATATATAGACACACTTCAACTTCGAGGACGAGAAACCTCTGGTGGCGGCGGACCCATGCCACAGAACCAGGACTCCCTACCGCTCGGCGCAAGGCCATTGACATAGTGCCCGAGCACATCGAGTACATCGAGTACCAGTTCAAGTGATGATCCAGGGCGTGCTGAGGGCCGGACCAACTGACGTGCACTGGTGTGGGATTGGTTAGCTGGTCATGCACTGGCGCTTGTTCCGTATGTCGAGACAGGGCTTGCATATTAGAGGTAGCTAGGTAAGGATTATATGAAGTAGCATCATCCCTCAAGTCAAGGACAATCTTGCTGATAGTTGGAGAAGAGTGACCTTTGCTTAGAAACTCTATGTGGAGATCATAATGATTAATATAATGAATCGAGGATTAAACAAGGAAAAATTGTCCAAACAAGGAGTCAAAGGGACGATGGACGAAAATTATAAATGTACATCTATATATATTTCTATCAAGGATCCATTTATAAAAATATAGATTTAACAGGACATTTATTGCTATAATATTAACATATAGCTTCTCTATAGAAAGTGTAAAATATAAAGAGATATGTAACATTTTCGTTCTTGTTTTCTACTAAATGATTTTT
>JADLZL010000999.1:0-81506 GCA_015844335.1 Chrysopogon serrulatus
ATTGTAGATTTTGCTGCAGCAGCACATCTCTTACATTGCATCTCTTCTAAATTGATTTAAGAAAGTACATTAAAATCACTCTAAGATATAAGAGAGCAATATTGTAGCAGATTCTAAAATATATATAGGAGAAAGAGAGCATCTTTTAGAAGATCTAATGTTCACTAGATCTGAGAATTTTGCTTAGTAGATTGTCAAAACTCATTCTAGTTTAGGACAGAGAGAGGTATCCTCTTTCCTTAGGAGAGATGCCGATGGATTAAGGAGATCTCCAAAATAATATATTAGATAGGAGATTTATTGTTGTTGTTGTTGTTGTTGTTATTGTTGTTCTTATATTTCCTATTTAAAGGATAGGAGAGAGTATAAAAATTTTGATGGAGCTATTCTAAGAGATAAGATAGGAGATCTGCTACACTACCTCCATCTTTTAAGGGTGTTTATGACTGCTCTGCTTTAAATTTTACAACTTTTTTCTAGCTTTGTCTTGCCAAACATCCTTGGCTCTAAAAACTTTCCTCCCTGGAAAAAAAGGTAGCAACTCTATGTTTCTTAGCACCTCAAGGGGCACTCTAAAATTTAGGACGTGTTTGAAACTGCTTTACGAACTCTTCTATACAAACTCTATCATGTAGTGTATCCATAAAAATCTAGAGTTTGTGGTGGTGCTCTCATGACTTTTTTTTTATCTCAAGTAAGGTACGTGAGGCTAATTAAATCTATTTTCTGCTAAATGTAGCGAAATTCCATACACCCCGTTAGGCTTTTTGTGCTTCCTCGTAGAGTTGGACAGATATTATTACACACGGTTGCCACTCATTAATGAAGAAGACATTGATTTGCTTTCTCCCTCCGTCAGGCTACCTCACATACACACACGTGATAATTCTAATGGCCACGTTTTTTAAATTTCTCTAGCATGCATGGCCACGTACAGAGTTACGTGATAATTATAATGCATACATTATATGCATATATTTGTTTATTTCTCTAGCATGCATGTTAATGCATTCAAACTTTCAAAGCGAGTTTGGAGAACAATACATATATGGATGCATACCTATGGCAACCGGCTTGGCCTTTAAATTACTGTGTTTTGTGAGGCTAGATTCGTAGTCTCTATCACTGTTCCCAAAACTATATAAGTATTATAACTTTAACTTCTGCGGAAAAGATAAAGAAGAGTACCAAATGTTTTCTGAGATAAAAACCGATTGAAGATGGGAATCTGAGCACACAGTGTGACTCCTCCGTAGGTGTTATAGCTCCTTGGGAGAAGCACATACAACCGAGCCGTCAGCCATGTGAAACGGCCATAAGTTCGCCATTGATTTGATTGGTTTAAGTACTGGTATGTGTCGGGGACCAAATTAAGGGGCCCTCCTAACAATTAGGCCCAAGAGGCGCAAAAACTAGGCCACACGGTAACAAAACACGGCTGCCAAGGCCCGTATGCACTGCGCACCAACACCACCGAACCCACATTGCGGGGACTTTAAGCAAACGCTAGCTTCCCCCCGCCCGTCCAAGCCTCCTTCATCAAGGCCTCGGACGAGTTCCGTTTTCCGCCCGCAAGAACTCCCGTAGAGGCCTCGGACGGGCGTCCGCTTTCGACTCGCCAGAGCACTCTCAGCGGAGGCCTCGGGCGGCGTCCCCTCCGCCGCCGAGGCCTCCCGTTGAGGCCTCGGGGCCGGGCCGCCCGCCTCGCCCGAGGCCTCCCTTTACCGAGGCCTCGGGCCCCGGGCACTAACACTCGCCTCGCCGAGGCCTCCCTGCCAGCTGGCCCGGGCCCGAGTTCCCTTCCATCCCGACCGAGCCCCCGCGCTAAAGGCCTCGGGCGACACGTACCGCATCACACGGTCAAGGGTGACCAGCGACTTGGCCGTATATCCACCGCCCGCGCCTTCCACGGTATTGTCGGGGTTGGTAGCGGGGGGAGGAGAGCTGTCCCGTCACCACTACGCACCTCTGCGCCTGCACTCTTTGATTGCAATCCCTACAGCACGGCCATGCCTGCCCAGCAGGGGCGACATGATGACTAACCCATGTAAATGTGTCCCATCACGGGAGTCTAGATACGGAGCATGCCGCATCCCGGCAGAGCACAGCCACCCCCCCATGCGGCGGTTTTCCTGAGCCTTCCGGTGCCCCACGCGTGGCACCCAGCTTCCAGAGCAGGGGGTAGACGAAGATGGCCCCTCACGCTGTATCTCTACGTCGGCCACGCCATACGACAACGATGCCGCGGCCCTCAAGAGCCGGGACGGGAGTGAGTCAAAGCTACAAAGAAAGCCACGGTACATTCGGCACGCTCATCATGACGCCCACGCCGACCCCCAGAGAGGCAGACGTCCCTCCTTCACCAAGAACGAGGAGCCGACTCCACGGGGCGGCGCCCGCCATCGCTTGATCTTGGCGCCGTGCAAAGACAAAACCGCCGCCTCACCCGGGCCTCGGCACAAGGGAGAAAGGGAGCCCCTAGGCCTCGGCGGGATGAGGCGGCGCCCCACCGCCGTCTTTCCTATTCAAACATCATCTCAGTAAAGCCCGTCCCTCCCCTTCCGACTATAAAAGTGGGGGGGACGGGGGTCCTTCGAGGGGCAGTGAATCCTAGGAAGCAAATCGAGCAATCTTCTTGGCAAACAAATACACACACTCACTCATCTCACACGAGACTTGGGACATTTCCCTCTCTCCACTTGCTTGTACACCCTACCTACTGAGGCACCTTGGTGCGGGGATAATACAAAACCTTCTTGTGTCCCTCTTGCACACCATCCAGGGTTGGGAGCACGCACGTAAATTCACTCGTTGGTACTAGGACCACTAGTTTTAACACCGACAGTTGGCGCGCCAGGTAGGGGCTGGTGCGTGCTTTTCGCTTTCCTTCCCGCCAAAACTCTGGAATGGCCAGCAACGACATTTCGGGGCGGATTCCCAGCCCTAACTCCACTCCACTCCAGTTACTGGAGCCAAGGACCCCGATCCGGTTTGGTGAGCTCGAAGTTCGTGTCAACCGGAGTCCAAAGACACATGGAACTTCTCCCGGCCGGAATCCGGGGACCTCCCCGACAGTGCCCGGTGGACCTACTACCGCCCGTCGCGCAGAGGCGCCGTGGCGGGCGTTCCCCGCCGAGCGGCGGACGCACCACGACGCCCGGCGATGGGGAGGAGGACCTTGCGGCGTTGCGGTGCCGAAGCGACGCCCGCCCGCCTCGCCACCACGCCAGCCATTTGGCCTGGTCAACGCCGCCGCCACGTGCGCAACGTACGTCTCCACCGGGCCATGGGAGCCCGGAGGAGGCGTCCACGCCGCCGGGCGCTCCACGGAGCGCCCGACGCGACATCCCCGACGGATCCATCCACGCTTATGAGGAGTACCCGGTTAGGCAGGAGGAGCGTGGCGCCACTCGGGCGGCGCTACATCCACCCGATCCGGCGCTACCTCGAGGACACCGGAGCCCAGGGGGTTCCTTCCCGGAGCATGCCTTCGCTTTCGGCTACCCCGGTTCTGACTCCCCAGACGACATGTACGATCCGACTCGTGAATGCTTTCACGTGGAGATCGGTGAGCTCGGCATAGGCGGCAACGGCAACGACGGGCGCGACCTTAAGGTGATCCCAGCCCGCCGCGGGAGCGATCCGGCGGGCGCAACCCCGAGGACCCTAACACATCCCGGCCTCCGGCCGGGGCCACAAACTCCGCACATGCGGGCCCTCCGGGACCCGGCGAGCCACCGGCTACCCCTCGAGGCCACGGCGGCCCCGCTATCGAGCGGATTCGAGCTTGGGGACAAGGCTCGAAGCGCGACCGTCGCCTGTTACGGCAGAGATAGAAGCGCATGAGCATGCCCACCGTGCGGCACGCAATCCTAGCCCCGCTGCTCGTCAAAGACGCGTGACGCCGCCAGTAAGGATCGCCAACGACGAGGGTGGAGAGCGCCCCCCATCTTCCCACGCTACGAGTCATAACGTCAGCGGGGCTGCCTCTTCGTCCGGTCGATGCGAAACCATTCGACCGGAGAGGGATGGCGGATTCGAGATGATCTGTGAGATTATCTCGAGACCGCTGCTGTCCAAAATTTGAAAGCTTCGGCCTCCCCGCATCGGACACCAAGGGATGAGGAGGAGAAAAGAGCGCCCACTACAGCGAGAAGCTTCGGTCCATCGGGACCCATCGCGAGCCGATCCGCGGCGTCTTCGGGACGACAAGGGCGGCATCGACGATGGTGACGCACGCAACGTCATCAACAACGCCGCAAAGGAAGCCGGAGCCGGCCGGATGCGACCGCCAGCCGCGCGTAGGCGGAAGGCGCGATAGCGGCGAGGACCGCGCGATGCCGATCCTCCGGGGCCAAGCGCCTTGACCGGGAGATCCGCATGGCGCACGGTTCCCTTTCCGGTTCGGCAGCCGGCCAATCTTGCCAAATATTCCGGGAGAACGAACCCCCGAGGTTTGGCTCAACGACTACCGCCTAGCATGCCAGCCTTGGCGGCGCGGACGATGACCGGCTTATCATCCGCAACCTTCCGCTGCACTTGGGTGATTCGGCACGCGCTTATCGAGCATCTTCCCGCCCGCACAATCCGCGACTGGTCCGAACTAGTCGGGGTTTTTGTGGGAAATTTCGAGGGCACATACGTGCGCCCGGGAATTCGTGGGATCTCCGTAGCCGCCGCTAGAGGCCCGACGAGACGCTACGTGACTTCATCGGGCGCTTCGAAGAAGTGCACGGAGTCGCCAACGTGGCCGCACGCTATCATCATCGGTGCATTCCTTGACGGCACGACTGCAAGGAGCTCGTCCACGAAGTTGGGTCGGAAGATGCCGACCACCGCCAACGAGCTGCTCGAGGTGGCGACGAACCGCCTCGGCGAGGAGGCGGTGGGAGCGATTTTCCGCGACGTCGGCGGCAAAGGGAAGCGGAAGGAGGATAATGCCGAGGGGGAGGCAGCCCGCGCCCCAGAAAAAAAACAAGAAGAACAAGCACAAAGGGAAAAAGGGCAAGAAAGAGGTGGACTCGAGGGCGATATCGTTGCCACGGTGACCGCAAGACCCCGAGGCCCGGGGCCTTCGACGACATGCTCAAAAAGCCTTGCCCTTTCCACAAATTCCCCGTCCAAGCACACTATGGGGGAGTGCGATTTGGCTTGTCGCTTCTATCGAAGCTTCCCCCCACTTGAGGACAAGAAAAAAGAAGGAGGGGGAAAACAAGGGCGAGGAGTTCCCCGAGGTCCGTGGCGTTTTCATGGTCATCGGGGATGCCGGGCGAATCTCACCCCACCCGAGATCAAGCGCGGCGTCGAGAGATATTCTCGGTGCACCCGCCACTCCTAGCACTGCCGTGGTCCGCCCGACGCCATCACCTTCAGCATCGACGACCACCCGCCCTACGTGCCAAAGCGAGGGCGGTACCCGCTTCGTGGTCGACCCCATTGTTGGCAACGTGCGGCTCACCAAGGTGCCGATGGATGGCGGAAGCGCCCTTAACATCCTCTACTCCGAAACCCTCGGCTTGTTGGGGATAGGCGCCGCAGCTTCGGCCCGGTAGCTCTCCCTTTCGAGGCGTAGTGCCGGGTAGACGCTACCTGGCCCTCGGGCCGATCGACCTCCCGGTGCGCTTTTGGGACGCCATCGAACTTTTCGCAAGGAGGTCATCACCTTCGACGTGGTTGACTTTCGAGGAACCTATCACGGAATCCTCGGACGACCCGCGTATGCGAAGTTCATGGCCGTCCCCAACTACACTTACCTTCTCCTCAAGATGCCAGGCCCTAATGGCGTCATCACCGTTGGCTCCTCCTACGAACACGCGTTCAACTGCGACGTCGAGGCAGTCGAGCACGCTGAGGCTGTGGCGATCTCCGAGGCCCTCGACACCAAGCGTCACGCTGGCGCATTCGAGCCATCCGACGGAGTAAAGGAGGTCCCGCTGGACCCCGCCTCTCCATCTGGCAAGGCAGTGAAGATCTGCGCCTCCCTCGACCCGAAATAGGAAGTTGTGCTCGTCGACTTTCTTCGCGCGAACATCGACATCTTCGCGTGGAGTCCCTCGGATATGCCAGGCATTCCGAGGGATGTCGCCGAGCACTCCCTTGATATCCGGGCCGGGTCCAGACCGGTGAAGCAGCGTCTGCGCCGATTCGACGAGGAGAAGCGCAGAGCCATCGGCGAGGAGGTGAACAAGCTTTTTGGCGGTGGGTTCATCAAGGAGGTGTTCCACCCCGAGTGGTTATCTAACCCCTGTATTGGTCAGGAAAAAGAGTGGGAAATGGAGGATGTGTGTAGATTACATTAATCTAAATAAAGCATGTCCGAAAGTCCCTTTTCCCTTACCACGTATCGATCAGATAGTCGACTCCACTTCGGGGTGTGAGCTCTTATCCTTCCTTGACGCCTATTCCGGCTACCACCAAATCAAGATGAAGGAGTCCGACCAGCTCGCGACTTCCTTCATCACCCCTTTCGGTATGTCTTTACGTGACGATGCCCTTTCGGGCTCAGAACCTTGAGGGGCCACGTATCGGCCCGGTGCATGCCGGGCGTTTTCGGAGACCACATCGGAGAAACCGTAGAAGCCTACGTCGGCGACATCGTGGTCAAGACCAAGGAGGCCGACAACCTCATCTCTCGACCTTGAGGTCGCATTTCAGGTGTCTCAAGGCCAAGAGCGTCAAGCTCAACCCCCGAGAAGTGCGTCTTCGGGGTCCCCCCGAGGCATGCTCCTCGGGTTCATCGTCTCCAAGCGGCATCGAGCCCAACCCGGAGAAGGTAACTGCGGTAACGAGCATGGGGCCGATCGAGGACTGAAGGGTGTGCGGCGAGTCATGGGCTGTTTGGCGTCTCTAAGCCACTTCATCTCACGGCTCGGCGAGAAGGGCCTGCCCCTCTACCGCCTCCTAAGAAAGTCCGAGCGCTTCTCCGGACCTCCGAGGCCCGGGGAGGCCCTCGACAAGCTCAAAGCCGCCCTCACCGGGCCCCGATCCTCGCCCCCCCGGCCGAAGGGGGGAGCCCCTCCTCCTCGTATGTTGCCGCAACAACGCAGGTAGTCAAGTGCGCCATCGCCGCCGAGAGGCGGGAGGAGGGCCACACCCCGCCGGTCCAGAGGCAGTTTACTTCATCGGCGAGGTGTTGTCCGAGACCAAGACCCGCTACCCAGAGATCCGTAAACCGCTCTACGCGGTGGTCCCGACCCGGCGCAAGCTCCGACACTACTTCGACGCTCACCCCGTGGCGGTGGTCTCCTCCTTCCCGTTGGGGGAGATCCTCCAAAATCGGGAAGTCTCAGGGCGGGTCGCCAAGTGGTCCGTTGAGCTCATGGGGGAAACCCTCTCCTACGCGCCAAGGAAGGCTATCAAGTCTCAAGTCTTGGCCGACTTCATCGCCGAGTGGACCGATACTCAGCCTACCACCGCCCCGGCTCCGGGAGGAATCTTTGGATAATGTACTTGACGGGTCCTTGATGAAGACCGGAGCCGGCGCTGGCCTCCTCTTTGTCTCCCCTCGGGGTGCACATGCGACACGTAATCCGCCTTCACTTCCCGGCGTCAAACAACATGGCGGAGTACGAGGGCCTACTCAACGGGTTGAAGATCGCCATCGAACTTCGGCATCAAGCGCCTTGATGTCCGAGGGGGACTCGCAGCTTGTCATCGACCAGGTCATGAAGGACTCAAGCTGCCACGACCCCAAGATGGACGCATACTGCAAGGCGGTGCGCGCCCTGGAAGACAAGTTCGAGGGCCTCGAGCTCAACCACGTCGTCCGCAGGTACAACGAGGCTGCCGACGAGCTCGCCAAGATCGCCGCTGGAAGAACCCCGGTTCCCCCCGATGTCTTCACAAAGGACCTCACGGCTCCCTCCATCACACTCAGCAAACAGGAGGAGACCACGGAGAATCACTCTGACCCCCCTCGGGGGCTGGGGAGATGTCCAAGGTCCCATCTGCAACCGAGGCCATGGAGATCGACGGGATCGACGGGGAGGATCCGGAAGCTGACCCCAAGCCGGACTGGAGAAAGCCATACCTCGATTGGATCGTTCGGGGAACCCTCCCCGACGACTTCAATCAGGCCAGACGCATCGCGAGAAGAGCAAAGTCCTTCGTCGTCATCGAGGACGACCTCTACAAGCGGAGCCCCTCGGGGGTCCTGCAGCGATGCGTCACGATCGAGGAGGGCCTTGCCCCGGGTTCGCAAGATCCACGCCGGGGGTGTGTGGCCACCACGCCGCCCCCGCTCCCTCGTTGGCGGCGCTTTTCCGGCGGGGATTCTACTTGCCAACAAAGGGTCGCCGATGCCACCGAGGTAGTGCGCACTGCGAGGGGTGCGGCATTACGCTCGCCGACGCACCTACCGGCTCAGGCACTCTGCACCATCCCGATCACATGGCCCTTCGCCGTGTGGGGTTTGGACTTAGTAGGACCTCTCAAGAAGGCGCCCAGGGGGGCTTCACCCATTTGCTTGTCGCCATCGACAAGTTCTCCAAGTGGATCGAGGCGCCCCGTCACCAACATTCGATCCGAGCGGCGGTGCTCTTCTTCACCGACATCATCCACCGCTTTGGAGTCCCAAACTCTATCATCACCGACCATGGCACCCGGTTCACGGGGCGAAGTTTGAAACTTCTGCGACGAGCACCGATACGCATCGTCGGTCCCGATTTGCGCACCCCCAGACGAACGGGCAAGTGGAGCGGGCCAACGGGATGATACTGCAAGGACTGAAGCCTCGGATCTTCAATAAGGTCAACAAGTTCGGCAAAAGGTGGCTCGAGGGACTCCCTTCGGTCCTCTGGAGCCTCAGGACGACGACAAGCCGAGCCACGGGGTTTACGCCTTTCTACCTAGTATACGGTGCCGAGGCCATGCTGCCCACCGACTTGGAGTTTGGGTCCCCAAGATTCAGGGCCTACGACGAGGCACGAAATCAAGTGGCTCGGGAGGACTCGCTGGACACGCTCGAGGAAGCTAGGGACGCCGCCCTTCTACACTCAGCAAGATACCAACAGTCTCTCCGACGCTACCACGACCGTCGGGTCCGGGTCCGAGATCTCCGGGGAAGGCGATCTCGGTGCTCCGTCTCCGCCAAGACAAAGAGGGCGCCACAAGCTCACGCCGCCTTGGGAAGGGCCCTTCATCATCGCCGAAGTCCTCAAGCCGGGCACGTACAAGCTCGCCAACGAAGCCAGCGAAGTCCTCAACAACGCTTGGAACATCCAACAGCTACGTCGCTTTTACCCTTAAAATTCCAAGCATTGTACATACGCTTTGTACATTTCGTTAATAAACACCAAGTCCTTGGGCGTTTCCCCAAGACATAGCGTTTTTTTTTCCTCCTCAATAGGACTCGGTGAGACTTGGTTTTGTCTTACCAAAAACCAAGCCTCCCTCGGGGGCTAGAAAGGGGGGAACCCCTCTGAAAAGCACCCCGCGAAAATCCTTTTCGTTTTCCCGGCTATTCTTCGTAGACTACGTTCCCGAAGGTCTCGTGTATTTAGTTAAGGGCACGACCGGAGTCACCCCGAGGCCGAGGCGGCCGAGCCGCGAGGCCACCTACGCCCGAGCGCTACGGTACCTCCGCTTGCAGCCCTCGGCCAAAAGGGGACTCCTGAGCCTCGCGGGAAGTCACTCATTGCGAAAAGGCAACGGGACCGTGACAATCAACGCGATCCCTACCTTCGGCTAAAGGGCGACTCACGGTTGCAAAGCCCCCCGCACAACTAAGTAACGAGCACCGCGGAAGGGAAACACAGAGATAACGAAAGAGTCGGCATAAGAAACATAAGGCCTCGACGGGCCAAAGGCTTAGACGACACGAGAAAAAAAACAAAATACTAATCAAGTTTTTTACACGGGCACACCTCGGCCCCGAATTACAGGATTCACGGGGGGCATCCGACCCCCTCCGGCCGGGGCGGCGTCGGCACTGCGGTGTCGGCCCCTTCGGCAGCACACGGGGGAGGATAGCCCTGCGGAAGTGCCCGACCGGCGCGGACGTAGCTTCTTCGGCCCGATGGAGCAGCTCGGCAAATACCTCTCCTCATGACCCTCCCTCGTCCTCGGCGGCGACGAGCCCCTCGGAAATCTTGGGGAGGTCGAGGTCGTAGTGGGAGAGGGTCATCGCCAGGGGTGTGCGACACCCCGGTCCGAAGGCCGGACTGAAGGGCGAAGCGGCGGCGCCTCCACTTGTCAGGCAACGCCCGGGCGGCCAAAGGACTGCTGCCGGCGGGCTCGCTGGCCTCGACTACCGTGCAAACGGCTCCGAGCCCCTTCTTCTTAAGGCGCCGAGCTTGCCTCAAGGCTGAGGAGTAGGCAGCCTGCGCCGCGACAAGGGCCGCCGCCTGCTCCGACGACTTCTTCCTCAGCTCTGCATCCGCCAAGGGTCAATCTCTGAGCGGCGAAGCAAGGATATGGGCGCCCAAACATAAGACTTTACCTTCCGTTTGCACCACCTCCTCCGCCGCGCCGCGCGCTCGAGAGCTGTTGGCCTCGTTCGGCCCGACCAAGCTCGGCCCGCATCATGGTGACATCATTGACATAGAGCTGGTGATCGGTTTCCATGTTCACGGGTTCTCCGTCAACGTCCCAATGGTGTCGGACGACTCGACAAGCGCCGTCCTCATCACCTCCTTTTCAGCCCTGGAGTTTGTCGAGCTCCGACCTTAACGCTTCCGACCCTCGGAGGCCTCGGCCTTCGAGGTCGCGACAAGGAGGCGCAGGTCGGCGTTCTCTTCGAGATGGCAGCTAACTCGGCACGCGGCCGGTTTGCCTCCTGCCGCTGAAGGTGGAGCGCCTCGTCAAGGCCAGCCCTCGGTCGGAGAAACTGCGACTTCTCCAAGGAGAACTTTGCCGAGTCTGCGACAATCGAGAACCAGCCCAGTTAGCCATCTCAGGGCACCCGTGTTAGGGTAAGGGTTTCGAGCATTTGTAATACCTTCAACATTTCGGGGAGGTCCCTTGAGAAGATCGGCGAGAGCATTGAAGCAGGTCGTCGGCCGACTGAACGCATTTCTTGCCGGGCCTCCGCTCCCTACCGAGGTGCTCAGGGGCGTGCGTCCGGAAGACATAGATCGCCGCCCCCGGGTCCGTGGTCCGTCAGATGATTCGTGGCGGCCCCTCACGAGAGCTCGCCAAAGCGGAACCACCTCCCGGCTCGAGGACCCCTCGGCGGGCGCCGGTCGGCGGCCCCGCACGATCGCCACCGGGAGGAAGCCGTCCGCAACGGCCACCTCTTCAACCCGCATGGGGCAGTCTCCTCGAGGGGGGATCTCCCACCACCTCCCCTCGTCATGGCGTGGCCTAGGGGCGGGGCGCCCGCGCCTCCATGGCCATGTCGGTCGTGGTCAACAAGCCGAGCCGCCGTTGGCTTCCGCGACAAGGCGTGCCGCCGAGGCCTGTGACGGCGCCCGCGCCCTCTCTCACGGCCGGGGGGTGGCTCCTTGGTCAAACGGCGCTTCGACCGCCTCTCCCTCGGTCGTCGGCAACACAGCCCACTGGCCGGGAGGCAGCGGTGGCACCTGCCGGCTTCAGCTCGTCGCCCGCCGCCGCACAGCGGAGCAAAGCGGTAAGCTGGAACCGGGCCGTCTTTGCGCTTTTGGCTACGGTGGCAAGGAGGTCAGGACTTGCTAGAAAAAACGAAACAAAAACGATGGTCTTCAAAAAGAGGGAGAGATGCTCACCCGCTGACAGGCGGTTGGGCCTGTCGGCTCCGTTGGAGCCGCGCCTGTCTACTCCAGACTTGAGGTGTCCGGCCCGCGCGACCGGAGTCGCGGGGCATAGGGTGCCGGCCCTCCATGTCGCTGGGCCCTCAGCGAGGCCCGCTTCACCTCGGCGGTTCTCGTCGCCGCCTCGATTGCCCGAGGGCGCTCCCGAGCCGCCCCGACCGGGCTGGTCGGCGCGGGGACGACATCGGGAGGGGCCTCATCCTCCCCCGACGGGGTCACATCTCCGCTGCCCTAAATGGCCATGGCCTCGGGAGTGAAGGGCGGGCCGGGCGTCCTCCAACGGCCACGGGCGACCACCCTCTCTTCCACGAGAAGGCGTGCGGCCCGGGTTCAACACGCGGCCTCGGCCAGCGCCGAGGCCGAGGCCTGCGCCCGGCCTCCTCCGGCCGCTGCGGCGCATCACCGAGGACCGGGGCTGAACCGGCGACTCCTTGACCTCTCCCCTCCATGAAGCCGAGGAAGTCGTAATCCTCCCCTCGTCATCCTCATCATCGTCATCGGGCCGGTGGTGTCGGGGCGTTGGCTCGGGGAGTCCCTCATCCACCGCCGGGGCGCGCGGCTTGTCCAGCTCACGCCGCTCGTTACGCTGCGGACATTCCTGTCCGACTTCTTCTTCTTCTCCCTCCCCTCGCTTCTCCGCAAGGGCCTTGTTCTTCTCTTTCTCGCGGAGATGGGGGGGCTTGGGCGCTTTCGGCTTCCCGGCCAATCCTCGCGATTTAAAAAGAGCAAGATGAGGATAAAGGGGAGGAGGCAAACAACAACCAACCAGCGCCGCGTCAGCAGGTGACTCACCACGGAGACGGCGGTGGGGGTCAACAGACGCGACCTTGTAGAGGTTGGAGACGCCGGACACCGACGCCTTCTTGGTCCGCTTCGATGATCTCGGCGTGATCAAGGTCGACGGACAACATCCTCGCCCCAGCCCAGGGGCCGCCTTCCCTCATGTCAAACAGGCAAGGCTGTCTATGCATGAGGCAGAACTCGATTGGTGGAAGGCGGCGATGATGACCGGGCCGTGATCTAACCCCTTTCGGTCGGCCTCCTCCGAAGGCGGAACACCTTCTCTCCAGAGGGATGACCCTCCGGGATGATCTCCTCCTTCCACCTCGCGGGCTCAAGGCGTCGAACACCCTCCCGGTGTAAGCGGGCAGTGGCCGGAGTCGTTCCGAGGTAGAACCACTTCAGCGCGCCGGCCCGCGGTTGGAGGAGGTCAGCCGGCCGGGATATCTGAATCCCGGTTGCGAGGCCAAGCCGCAAAGATGCAAATGCCGACGTGGACGGATATCCTCTTCCCCTCTCGACGCTCTTGAAGAAGAGGGCACCCTCGAAGAAGTGGAGCCAGAGGTCCCAGTGGACTCGACCCCAAGGAAGCCCTCACATAGGGCGGCTAACACCGCCAAAGTGCGTGATGGAGTTGGGGTTGAGATCTTTGCAGCTCCAGCCGTAGTACTCGAGGATGGCACTCAAGAACCGACCCACCGGCATCCCGAACCCGTTCTCATGGAACGCCGTGAAGCTCACGACGTATCCCCGAGGCGGGGTGGGACAGATGGTCGGCCGGCGGGACGATCCACTCCGGGAGGGCCTTTGCCGGCAGGGGCGGAGAAGCCCCTTCCCCACGAGGCGTCACCCGGCTCCGGACAACGTCACGGAGCTCGTCTCCCACTCCTCCACGCCGACGATCTCGGGCCTCGAAGCCATGACAGCGGCGAGCGGGGTGGATGCAGGCAAGTCTTCTCTCTCTCCTCGCTCCCTTTCTTCCTCAGCGGCGCTCGAGCAGACGGCAATGGCAGAGGAGGAAGCAAAGGCGAGGAAGGCGAGAAGGGAGGACGATGCGGCCGCCGCACAGGTACTTATACCCGGCGCTGCTTCCCCGCCCTTGCATTAATTGCGTGACAATCTACCATATATGCCGTAATCGACACACACCGCACGCAACCCAAAGCGACGGCACACGAGCGGCCGCGCCACGCGGGTCTAGCGAGCCACGCGCCGCGCGACCCGCCCCGCACAAAGGATCCGGGGCGCAAGGCCCGGGGCTCGGCACCGTGGCGTGGCCGCAGCCGGAAAGCCGCGCAGCCAAGACATCACGCCCGCCGGGGGCCCACGACACACGCACGGCAAATCGCCACGACGGGAAAAGTGAGGCCCGCCACCTTCCCCGCACGGCGCCCACATCCCGCGCCGGCCGCCCGGGAAAAGCGCCACCGACAGGTGAAACGGCGGTTTTTCCTTCTTCTTTCATGAAGGAGTTCTGGCGGCCCATTACGGTCCGTAGGAACGGAGGCTGGCCCATCTCGGGTTCGGCGCCGCCTCGTGGCAAGAAGTCGTGGGCAGCTGGACGGCCTCATACAGCCCTTAGCCCCCAAGTGGGGGGCTGTCCTCGTAGCAAAGATCCAAGGCCAAAGAGCGGCGAGTAGGGGATCCCGTGGGAGTGCATCGAGCCCTCGGGACCCGGCGGACGGGACCCGAGCCCTCCCTCAGCATACCAGGCGGCTCTTATGAACCGCGCCTCCCGGGCCCAGCCAACCCCTAGCGAACAAGGGGCACAGGCGGTTCACTTGATCCACCCGTTAACACTCACAGGGACCTAGTCGTGTTCGACACTCGTCGACGATAGCACGATGAAGACCAACCCTCCTCCCCGCGGAAGGGACGCCGAGGTGCGTAAAGACTAACGACCGAGTACCAACCGGCTCCCCCTCAACGCCACGAGGAGGGGGACTTCCCCAACGCGCGAACCGGCTCAGGGGAAAGCGTGCCCCGACATTCACCGAACCCCGGACGAGCCGACGGGCCGGGGGCTCGGCGGCGCGTTCGTTTCGCCACCAAAACGCGACGAGCCCTCGGACGGGTGCACACACTCCTCCGAGGCCTGGGGGGGGGCTATTCGGCAGCGCTTTGCGCGCACCCTCGCGGAGTAAAGACGCCTTCAACCAAGGCAACACCGCACCGGCCTCGAACGAGTGCATTCACTCCTTCTTGAGGCTCGGGGGCTACTGTCGGGGGACCAAATTAAGGGCCCTCCTAACAATTAGGCCCAAGAGACGCAAAAACTAGGCCACACAAGAAACAAAAACACGGCCTGCCAAGGCCCAGGCAAGACCGCGCACCAACACCACCGAGCCCACATTGCGGGGACTTTAAGCAAACGCTAGCTTCCCGCCTGGCCCAAGCCTCCTTCATCAAGGCCTCGGGACAGTTCCTGTTTTCCGCCTCGCCCGAGCCTCCCCGTAGAGGCCTCGGATCAAGGCGTCCCTTTCCGACTTCGCCCGAGCCTCTCAGCCAGAGGCCTCGGGCGGCGCCCGCTTCCTTCCCGCCCGAGGCCTCCTCCGGGCCGAGGCCTCGGACGGCACTAACGCCCTGGCCTCGGCCGAGGCCTCCCGGTGAGGCCTCGGGACGGCACTAACACTCCGCCTCGCCCAAGGCCTCCCTGCAGCGGCCTCGGACGAGTTCCCGCCCATCCATCCCGAGCCCCCGCGCTGGGCCTCGGACGACACGCGCCGCATCACTCCGGTCAAGGCCCGACCACTGACTTGACGGGGATATCCACCGCCTCCGCCTTCCCACAGTGATCGGGTTGGATCTGGCAGGGAGGAGAGCCGTCCTGTCACCTCTGCACCTCTGCGCCTGCACTCTTGATTATTAACCTTACAGCTAGCGGCCATGCCCGGCCACCGTAGGGGGCGACATGATGACTAACCCCCGTAATAGGTCCCATCACGGGGAGTCCAGATCTGTGAGCATGCCGCATCCCGGGCAGAGCACGGGCTGCCACCCTCAGACGGGGCGGCCGAGCCTTCCGGGTGCCCGCCCTTTGGCACCTGGGCTTCCGAGCCGGGGTAGACGAAGATGGCCCCGCTGCGCTGTATCTCTACGCCGGCCACGCCGTATACGACAACGATGCCGCTGCCCTCAAGAGCCCGGACCGGGGAGTGAGTCAAAGCTACAAAGAGGCCACGGTACTGGGCACGCTCATCATGACGCCCACGGCGACCCCGCAGAGGCAGACGTCCCCTCCTTCACCAAGAACGAGGAGCCGACTCACGGGGACGGCGCCCCGCCATCGGCTGATCTTGGGCCGTGCAAGACAAAACCGCCCGCCCTCACGGGGCCTCGGCACAAGGAGAAAGGGAGCCCCTAGGCCTCGGCGGGATGAGGCGGCGCCCACCGCCGTCTTTCCTATTCAAACACATCTTTGTAAAGCCCGTCCCTCCCCCTTCCGGCTATAAAAGTGGGGGGACGGGGTCCTTCGGGGGCAGTGAATCCTAGGAAGCAAATCGAGCAATCTCCTTGGCAAACAAATACACACACTCACTCATCTCACACGAGACTTGGGACATTTCCCTCTCTCCACTTGCTTGTACACCCTACCTACAGGCACCTTGGTGCGGGGATAATACAAAAAACCTTCTTGTGTCCCTCTTGCACACCATCCGGGGTTGGGAGCACGCACGTAAATTCACTCGTTGGTACTAGGACCACTAGTTTTAGCACCGACAGTATGAAAAATTGAAAGGACCATAAATTATTTAGCACAAAAAAACTAATTAAACAGTTAGCTTTATAGCTATCTACTCCCTCCGTCCCTAAAAGGAGTGAATTTTAGAAATCGTGTCAGTCAATTTTTTTAATTTGACTAATTTTATAGAAAAGAGTAATAACATCTGTGATATAAAATGAGCATATTATGAAAATATATCCTATGAAAATCTAGTGATACTAATTTAATAACATAAATCTTAATATTTTTTCTAAAAATTTAGTTAAAATTTAAAAAATTAACTTAGAATAACTTTAAAATTAGTAATACTATACTGTTTAATAAACATAATTTGCACATCTAGGTCACCTAGCTTTCAGGGACGATGTCATCTTGCTCATGTTCACCATCGAGTTATTAATGTTAGAAAAAAATAGAAAAGTCAAATATCTAGTCTAGACGATCTCCACACAAACATGTGTAGCCATTTTATCATTCTATAAACGTAAAGTCTATAAACGTGCGTGCCAAAGTTTACACTAGCATCAGCTTAAAGAATGGTTCGCGGCGTTTTATTTTACAAGGTGATGACGTGGCAATTTCTTACATCTCAAATCGTTCAAGGCGTTTTTTGCTTTCCTCCAACATGTAAAAAAAGTGTGAGTTATTATATTAAAAGGGAAAAGTGTGATCAGATTATACACGAATTGCATACATATTTATCACTGATCGCACTTGTGTTGCACATGGTGCTATCGACTTAACAAGTAGTACACAGGTTAACGGTGATGGATCATAATAGGGTAGTAACAAAATTGATATATCATCGATCATATTCTTAATTATTTCTTTTCGGGAGGATTGTATTACTGTCTAGTAGAAAGTAATGAGCGATAAATATGTATGGTTTATATAAAGGGTCAGACGACCCTGCTATGAACATAAGAATATTTTTATATTCATGTGTTTTTTCTATGAAATTGAACCGATCTTTAGGATTTTTTGTACAACTTTTGTGAATTTCCTAGGTTTCAGACGTATGGGTGAGGATTAGTTGGTTCACATATATGCTATAGGCACTAGTACAAATAGTATATTGTGTGGTATTGCTCAAAACTTAATTGAGGCAGTTGGGCCTGGTGGCCACCACTATTACTTGGTGGCTCGGCCGCCCCTGGCCGCCTGCCGAGCAATCAACTTGAACCTAGATTTTGAGTTGCGCTACTCTTATAGCGAGGTTGTTTGATTACTAGCCATATTTTACCACACATTACTTTATGCAAGTTTGACTAAGGGGATGCTGGTGTTTCCCGGGCAAATTCCATTCGTGGTGGAGATTTCTGGCACCACAATAATGGTGGAGATTTACACCATAAAAAGTTGTGGGCGAAGACAGCAAGAGCAATAACTATGGAAGCCTTCGTGGTGGCTCTAGCGTGTGGTGACTAGGAACCAAACGCCCTCCAAACTGGCAAGGTTTTGGTTGGCAACTAAACTTAGACAAAATTCTTTTAGGCTCCACATATTATAGAGGAAAAAGTGACAAAATTCTCCTAGGCACGAGCTTCCAATTGGTTAGCCACATTTTTTTATGGCTTACCATGTTTGACTAAGGTTAGTTGTGACGACATATTATGGATGGGAACCAAACTACTGTCTTTGTCCTAGAAAGAATATAATTTGTAAATAAAAAGTATCAATAATTATGATACCAAAAAATACTGTTAGATTAGCTACAAAATGTATCTTTATAATCAACTAATTTGGAGCTATAAATATGAATTTTTTTATTGGTCAAATGTGAACCACTCTACACGCAATCTATAGTTGTATTTTTTTTTTAATTTTTTTGAACGGAAGTAGTAGGCCTTGCGCTAGGGGGCTAGAATATGTTGCGAACACTGAAACATCAAATCACCTCGCGTAGGCGAGTGGAAAGTCAATTATCCGCAGTAGCATGCTTGTGGGGTGGAATGGCGTCGCCTAATCTGGTAACTCCAACGACCTGATGATTCTTTCAGAAATTCAGAAGCTACCAAACCAAGCAATCAAGCTTCGCTCCCATGTCACGCCCATCACGATCGAAGCCAAATGGCAACAGATTGCGAGCACCTGGAGCGATAGCATTGCAAGGTGGCCGGAGAGAGGCATGCACGGGCAGGAGGAGCGAGGTGCCTTGGTTTGACCGGCCGCCCGGAGCAGGAGGCTTTGATCCCATGCATTGACCCTGGGTGCCCAGTTGGCTCCACTTTTCGTCTCTCCCCGAACCGAGGCACAGATCCACGATTACTACAGTACTGGATACTACTCCATTGGATGCGATTCGTAGACTCCGGATGCATGGGTCAATCAGATCTGCCGACAGTTAATTAAACAAGAGCGCAGGATCCAAGAACTCCAGAACGCCGGTTGCAGAAACCAACACTGCAGACGGCCACTGACCAAGGACACGACAGACGCATTGCCCAAGCACGTGCAAGACTTGTTCAGATCGAAAGTTTCTTCAACCGGAACTCATGTAGCACTTTCGTTTGTATTTGATAAATATTGTCCAATCGTGGCCCAACTAGGCTCAAAAGATTCGTCTCGTGATTTACAACTAAACTGTGTAATTAGTTATTTTTTTTACTTACATTTAATGCTCCATGTATACGGATATAAATTGATGTGATAGAGAGAGTGGAAAAACTTGCAACTTGCGCACGAACTAAACAAGGCCCAAGGTGTAGAAAAGCCGAATGGCCCTGTTCGCTTGTCTTATCAGCCGGGCTCATAAGCCATTCAAGCAATATTTTTCTCTCGCACAAATCCAGCATGCTTGTCTTATCAGCCGGCTTATTCCACCAGCTGAACACCCCCAGAGGCCGTGCCGTCATTCTACATGCTATGCCATGCCGGATGGATTGGACGGAAACGTCGGTGTTGAAGGGGTGTTTGAATTTAATGGCAAAAGTTTAGTTTTATTTGTGTCATATCAGATGTTACGTAAGATGTTGGAAGAAATTTTCGAATACTAATAAAAAATAAATTATAGAATTCATCAGTAAACTATGAGACAAATTTTTTAATACTAATTAATCTGTCATTAGTACATACTCACAGAGTTTAGGAATTCAGTCAACCATCCATCGTACAGTATGCAGTGTGTGTGTTTTCTGACCTGACGGCACTGCAGAGTTTGCATCCTCGGCCGACAGCTCCAACCGTCGGTGACGGTGCCATCTGCAAAAAGAAGCAAAGGAAAAACAACAGTCAATAGTTAAGCAACAAAAATGTAAAACAAAACAGTTAAGAGTGCAATGTAAGCATGAGACTACAGTTCGTCAATTGCACGTTTCACCTGGGAATAATGGTCCGTTTGGATGGGATTCTAAAATGTGAAGTGAAGTGCAGGAACAGGACGGTGTTGGTGTGGTCTCCAAAGCATGTAAAACGGCAGCGTGAACTGAAAGATACGTGAACTGAAAGATAGGAATTTCTCTACTCCCAAGTGTTCTTACCCTCCTTGGACTTAGCTGTGTATGGCAACTTTCCTGAAACATCCCAAGAGATAAGGAGGACGACTTCCTTTGCAAGATTTCCATGCGTGCCTGTAATCAATGTGTTCATGGAGACTTACAGTTGCCTTGATCTTTAGTAATCTTGTAGATTCGGATTCTCCCTTTACTTGGGTTTAGCCGTTTAGGAATGACCGAATGACACCCACCAATCAGCTACCGAGGCCTTGTTCATGTACCTCAGATCTCTGGGTCAGCTTTCTGTAATTCTTAGAGCCCTGATTGCATTTTGATGTTCCTTTCATTCTTAACAGATATTAAGACATTTGTTTCATGCATGCCAACTTGTATCAGCTTTCCTGATTTGTAATAGCAAAAAAAAAAAAAAGCTTTCCTGATTTGTCTTGCACTTTTTAAGATCTTGGCGACAGCGACACCATTGGGACTACTTGCTTCATGCTTGACCTCCTTTTAACTACTTTAAGTTTTGTCCTTTTCATGGTTTTTCTTAAAATATATTTTTCATGGGTTATGCCCCATTCCTTGCAGTCCGTACCTTTTTCTGATCCAAAAAAAACTTTGTTTTTTGAGGAATCCAAAAAAAAAAAAAAAAACTTCAGCAACTGCAGAAATGACTAGGAAACTACTGTGACATTTAGGGTGCGCTTGTTATGAATCTGGATTTCCCATAGAAATATTTTGGATCCAAATTCTACTAGGAACGTTTTTTGATGAATCAGAATTAGTTTATAAGACTATTTGGTTAGCAGGTTGAATTCTGTTTTTTCATTTTTCTAAAAAAAATATTTTTCATTAAAAAATCATATAAATGAACACATGCTTAAAAATTTCATATTTTTTTTATTGGGGAAGAACAACTTAAATGAAGCCGTTTAAACTTGTTACACTTAAAAATGATTAACTGGAAATAGAGAGGAGAGCTAAGAAACGGAATCGGGCAAAACTACTCGGCCATTTCTTTTGATACTAGTAATTCTCGCATTTCACGGGAGAATCGGAACTTCTCAGAGCTGCCAAACAAGCTTTTTTTTTTTTTTTTTTTTTTAGAAAAGTCATGCGGCACATTTTATCGATTATCAAAACAAAGTTACATTGTTCACCAAACAGGCTTAGTATTGAGTTAAGACAAGGCAGTTTGATCCTAGGTGGTTAGTAGCGTCTTCCCTTTGGTTTAGTCTGCAGTACTGTGCACATGTTGGGGATCTGACCTCGGATAAACGCAGCCCCCCAAGACATCGGAGTAAACTAATGCCGAAGAGAAAAAAATGCGAGGACACAAAGACAGCAAGCATACTTCGACATTAGGTGAAGTCAAAGAAAAACAAGGCGAAGCCACCTGATCGCAAGACATGAAGCCAAAACTGTCTGTGACAGTCTTCGTGATCACTCAAAGCTTAGGAAATGTAGAATCGAAGACACAAGACTAATTTTCCTCTAATGACTAAAGGGGTTTTAATTCATTCAAATGGGGTAATTTTGGTCATATGTATATGTATAGGAATAATGAAAACTAGGGCCCTTATAATACCCCTTGACATGTACTGTTCATGGACATGAAATGAAAACTTAATTAAGTTCATTGTGTCTCATTGATGTTTGACTAAGCAAACTAGCACAATAGCACACTTATTGGATAGCCGTTAACCTTCCGCACTTTATTCATCCAATGACAATAGCTGAAACTCTACTGATAGCTTCTGTAAACGCTTTCGCTTTCTTCTGCCTGAATGTTTAGATGAGTAGGCCTTGTTCATACTGTTTATCATGCGCATAAGTTAAGCATCAGGTAAACACATCTGGTATGCTCTAAAATTTAAAAGAGACACGGAATCATAAGTGCTTATTAAACCTGGGTTTATTAGAAAATTTGTGTATTCTGGATTCAGTGAATCACCAGAGCAACAGATATCCAGCGTGACAGCAAGAAAAGAGAAAGGGCAGGGTAGTGTGAAGAAAGGGACAGCAGATATCTAGCTAACACTCTTCAAGGATGTGGAAGTAGTGCAGGGAAGTCCTGTTAAAACGAGTCCCTAGATATTTTTTTAAAAAATATATATATGTTCAAGAAATCTCTCTTGATATGCAAGGAAATTTCATTCAAGAAGCTATGTTAGAAGAATTACCAGGTCAGTTGAGTTACTTGTGCTTGTAACAAGAACCTCATCCTCTTTAGATGTGTATTCAGCTGATTGCTTGAAAACACATGAACCCTTAGAAACCATTGCAAAATCATGAATTCATGATGCAAATATTTTGTTCAGTGTTCATAACGCCTATCAAAGACAAGTAGGAGCATGCAGCAGTTTGGATCACAACAGTGCTCATAAGCTTTCACAGTTCTCTCCTAGCTCATTGAAATGTTCCCTGAGGAAAGTTGAAACTGAAAAGAATTGTAAGAGTGAATAAAATTTAGAGGGAAAAGGCAAGCCATGCTTCTCCTCATAGTAACCTGAATAACCATAGCAGTACAACCACAGCAGATTGAATCAGTTAAAGTACAATGAGCCTTAGGAAACTCAAGGACTACTAATTTCCAAACGAAGCTCAGCTGGAGATACATTTGTAATGTCCAGATCATTTCTGTTATATCAGATGAGAAAGTGATCTTTTATCATTAAATTATACTGATGCTACTCTATTACAAAATGGCTTAGAGAAAGAAAGGAAGACTGTACCCAAAACCATAGAAGAAAATAAGACTGAAACACAGCAAGATAACTAGGCAGGTACAAATTAAACATTTGCTAGTTAACAGCCAAAAACTGTCTTGCATCAATGGTCAGATATCATGATCCAGTGGACAGAAAAAAGACTATATCTTTCCAATCCTTCTTTGAAATATCCCCCATGTCGCAAAGCCATGAAGAAAGGACATGACCAGCTTCTAAACGGCAGCAGGGATGTGGTATGACCTTCTTCAATTGACATGTCTCTGTAAACCGATTCAAGCGCCGATATACTTTGGAGTGCTTCGACAAGCAGGTAAGCTGTGAGTTCTGAACTTCACTGGATTAAACTCCAAAGAGAACTGCACATTTAGTTCTACCAACTAGAACATTACTGACTACATATTAGCTAAAATTTTAAGAAAACAAAATGATAGCCAGAGGATGCATAACTCTATATCATGCCTACTACAAAGAACAACCTACCCTCACTACTACTGGTAACCTCCAACTAAGATCAGAAATCTGAGTGATGCTGAACAATTACAAGATGTATGACTTTCGCATGCACATTTTCTTACCTAATGGCTGTACTAGACACAATGTTGGCTGAACAACTAACCTAAATGATTTCAAATAACAAAAAAGTTCAATATATATGTAGAGTTGCTACTATCATATCATGTCTTGTCTTGTCCTCTGACTCTTGAGCCATTTGCTGATCTTTTTTATTAAAAATCATAATGGTTTCCTTTTGCCAAATCAGAGCTAAATTTAAGTTGCTTACTTTAAAAAAAAATGTTGCCAAAAGTTGCTCCCGGCCTAATTATTGCCACATGACACGCACAGTAGTTTGTTATGCATTAGAAGAGCTTAGAACTGATGTCAGATAATCTACAAAGACAGAATAACAAAAAAACTCATGTTCCCTTGGCTTTGTCTTGAGGAGGAGAGTACCAAACCCTTGGGAGGTGCCAAAGAGCTTCAAGCATCAGGGTTCAAGTCCAGGAACTTGAAAGCAGAAAGCATCACAACAATTTCTATGCTAATCATGGTGCTTGGTCAAGGCCTCATAGTTATTTGCAATACTTAACTTGAATCAGTAGAAGCAAACCTACTGTGTTCTGGATGAATGATGACCAAGTTCCTCGGAGACAATAGGCTATTTTACATAAATGATATCCTCCTCATCTGGCTCATCTGCATCCCAGTCACCATCTTCTTCTTCTGATATATATGAACCTTCTGCATCTTCCTCTCCATCTTTTCCTTCTTGTTGCTCCCTTTCCTCCTTTAATTTGTCAAGTATAGCAAGGATCTATAAAGATAGCAATATTCAGTCAGTATTTTTCCAGTGCATAGAAATACTAAAAAAAACTTTTGTGTCAATACACCTCCTGGATCCCATCAAATTGTTTGTTGAGATATATAATTGCCTCGTACAGGCCTTATGGTTCTTATATATTCCTATAAAGCATAAAGATTATTCTAATTTCCACCAAAAACTGTACTGCACATACTCTTTGCACTTCAAAGTTCAAAAAAAAAAAAGCAAAACACTATCCATGTCATGCAATTTGTAGGGGAACAACAAATCCAATGATGGATAAACGATATGCATTTATTTCATGCATGTGTGCATTTTTGCGTGTAGGTGTGTGGAGGGGGTGGTTGATTAGCATATGCTGTGCCGAGCAGATCAGTCACGACATTGTTGGGAGACAAATTCATAGCACTGAACAATACTGTATCAAGGGCATCTATCGAGTTCAATGTATGTAAACAACTATTGTTGGTCTGTGATTAACGGAGTTCAGAGCATGCAAAAACAAATAAGTGAATTCGAATCCCATAGAAACAGATAAACTTTGTCTCATACCCTGCTCCCACGCTCCATGGACTCATCCTCGATGAACCTTATCTCTGGCGTGAGGCGCAGCTTCATCCGCTTGCCTATCTGGCTCCTGACGTACTTGGTCTTGGCCTTGAGCCCCTCAATGGCCACCTTCTTCCCCCTCTCGTCCCCAAACACGGACACATACACCTTGCACACCTGCGCACACCGGAATTCAGCACCACCTGCGCAAAGCCGATCGCCATTTGGGGTGGGTGCGTGAGCGGCGGGTGGTCTGACCTGGAGGTCGTTGGAGAGCTCGACGTCGGCGATGGTGGTGAGCGACGAGAGGTAGCGGTCGGCGCCGAGCGCGGCCTCGGGGAGCACGGCGCGCTGCAGGACGGGGTCGCGGGTGAGCATGTCGGCGAGCTCCCGCTGGATCTGCTTCGCCACCATCCGCACCCGCCGCTCCTTCGCCATGCACCGCACCACGCGCAGCGACGAGGGCGGCGGCCGCAGCGACGACGGCGGAAGCCGCGCCAGGAAGGAGCACGCGGCAGGGGCCGCGGAGGCAGGGGCCGGCACGGGAACATCGAGCCGGATCGATAGGTGGAGAGCGCGGGTGGGTGGAGAGCCGGAGCGGGGGCGGGAGCGGCGCCGGCGAAGGGGATAGCGTTGCCGGGTCCAGTTGAGCAATATCTTTGTATATTTTTAATGCATTATTTATTATTATTATTTATTTTAAGAAGATTTTAAAGAAATTCTCACTTTATTTATCTATTTTTTTCAAAAGTTCACCAATTCCCTTGTGATAAAATCCATTAATCCAAACATTTAATTTAAGCATTTGATAAAGTGTCATTTTTTTCAAAATTACTTGCACAAATTAAGCTCTCACAAAAGTTTGTAATAGTAATAGGGGAAAAATAAAAAATATCACCCGTGCAACTGGAAATGAAAAAAAAGAGCCCATACGTTCCCATTACATGCACAAAATACGAGCCCAGAACTGACAGCCCATTCTCACAGTCTAGGCCTTGTTCGGATGGGGTTGGAAAAATTCCAACCCCATCCTGAAGACTCCGTTTTTATTTGGTAAATATTGTCCAATCGTGACCCAACTAGCTCAAAAAGATTCGTCTCGTGATTTACAACCCAACTATGTAATTAGTTATTTTTTTTTATTTATATTTAATACTATTTACATGTGGGGAAACAATTTGTGAGAGGAGAGAGAGATTAGAAAGTCCTCAGAAGACTTCGTTTGTTTGTGGTAAATATTATCCAATCGTGGCCCAACTAGGCTCAAAAGATTCGTCTCGTGATTTACAACTAAACTGTGTAATTAGTTATTTTTTTTACTAACATTTAATGATCCATATATATGGGTAGAAATTGATGTGATGGAGAGAGTGGAAAAATTTGGAATTTGAGAGGCATCCGAACAAGGCGCTAATCTAAGCCCAAAGGGCAACTCGTGGACGCCGTGCTCTTCCAAGTTCCAAGGCCCAGGTTATCTGTTCCCTTTCCTCCTCCCGCCCCCTCGAAGTCGAGCGAACAGCCGCCGCCAACGCGCCAAAGCCGCCCAAACCGCTCTCCCTCCCTCGGCTTTGCTATCCTAGCCGCGCCGCCGCCGCCGCTTAAACCCGCCCGCCAACGCAGCAACCTCCCTCCGGCGATGGCCAAGGAGAAGAAGCGGAAGCAGACCTCCCGCCCGCCCGGCGGCCGGGCGACGGGGGGGAGGGGAGGGAGCGAGCGGAAGGGCAAGAAGGCCGGGAAGGAGAAGGCGGGAGGCGATATCCGCCGCGAATCAAGAACAAGGACAAGCGCCGCGAGGTGCACGCCAAGCTGAAGCAAAGAGAAGAAGGCCTGAAAGCGCTTCGCCGGGGAGGAGCGCCCAGCCGCCCGCCCGCCGAAGAGCTCTGGGAGCGAGCAAGCGACCGCTCTTCGAACCGCCTAACGCCACTGTAGAGCTTGCAGTTTTTGGTTCGGTGTGGTTCTGATTGCTTCGGGTGTTCTGCAGCCGCCCGAGAGGCAGGTGCCGCGGACGATCGAGAACACCCGGGAGCCCGATGAGACTGTGTGCCGGCCCGACGACCAGGAGGTCGGTGTATCATTCTTGACGACATCATACTTACATAACATTATATAAATCGGGCGTAAATACCGATTGATATGTTTAATTTAGTGCAGAACTGTAGAAGCATTGCAACTAATATAGTACTTGTGGGAATCTGATGTTAAGGTTACCAAGGCTACATGTAAACTATGAATGTCAAAATGATAGTGGCATTGTTCATAATAAAGAATCGCAGCTGAAATGAAATTGCAAAGCATAAGAGTGACAATGAGATCATGTATGTTATATAGTAGCACAACTAAGACTTGCTTTGTTTGTCCTAATGAATTAAGTCTATTTTGGTTGTGCATCTCCATCTTATGTACCTGGCTGCACTTTCTTTCCCTTGTGTTCACTGTTCAACTTGATTTTCTTGGGGGATGCAACAACACTCTCTTGGAAACTATTAGGAACCTCTATTAGTCTCTTGTATCTTTACAGGTGATTGCTAATTTGGATCGTTGTGTCAATTTTACCCAATCTGAAGTTCTGTATTCAATTTTCGGGATTGTGTTCAATTATTTACTTAGACCACTATTTCAACTCAGCACAGTTTCTAGATTTGTGAGTTATGGAATAACTTCTCATGTCTGCAGCTATTTGCTGGAAATGATGCGGATGAATTCAATGCAGTTCTAAAGCAGCACAAAACCCCAAAAATATTGATTACGACATGCCGCTTCAATTCAGGGGTATTCATCTTCTATTCTTATCCCTTCTCTGTGAAATTCTGCTCCATATCTTATTCTGCTGATTTTGGATTTGTGATGATTTCATGTTTTTATTTATTCCTTTAACAATGCACTTTCTGCTACGTATATCCAGAGGGGACCTGCATTTATTGATGAGTTAATGCAAGTGATACCAAATTCCCATTATGTAAAAAGGGGAACATACGAACTCAAGAAAGTATGGCATTTTACTGATTTAATTTTTAATTTAATTGGTTCAACAAGGCACCTATATAAATTCATTCAAATACATGTTTTCAGATTGTGGAATATGCAAAGAATAGGGATTTCACCTCACTTATTGTTGTCCACACAAATCGAAGGGAACCTGGTATGGATTCATCATATATTCATATTGGTGCTTTAAAGTTCTTGAACTTCATCTTGCTTATGACATCCGGTTGGTTTTTATGTGCCAGATGCTCTACTTATCATTGGGTTACCTGATGGCCCTACTGCACATTTCAAACTATCCAAACTTGTTCTTCGGAAGGACATAAAGGTACTATATCTGTTGTTTGGTGCTATGTTTCCTGTATTTATTATTGTTGGCTCTATAATTTGTTTTTGGCATTTTGTGGTCATCGCAATGTAGCAATTGTGTTTCGCGAACTTTTGTTGAATTGAAACTTTTTGTGGATGCTCATGTCTACAATTTGTCAATTTATGAAGAATTCTTTGAGTGGCTTGAGCAGGTGAGCCATTTTTGCCCCGTTAGGTTGCCAGCCAAATCAAAGTAGCTAGGAAATCAAAAAGCTTGAGCCTGTGATGAAACCTTGAAAAAAGATAAGAATATTACTATGTTGTTAGTTTCCATTATTAGGAATATCTATAGACTCCAAATAATAAAAACTGCAAATTTTACATGTACATATTTTTTTGGGGGCGTACAAGTGTATAAGCCTGACCTCAGGGAATCAGATAGGACCACTTTGCCTATCAACCTTTAGCTTTTTTAAGAATTGTGGAAGTAGGGATTGAATTTTTCTGCCTTCATTGTGTATAAGGCCAAAGTAATGCTAGTTGGTCATTCAGTGGATTTTTACATGAATTGTTGTTTATTGTCTCTATTCCCCTAACAGTTTCTTGATATTTTTAGTTGGAACATCGTATGATTTTTTTGTGTCATGGTCTGCTAAGCATTATAGTAACACTTGTTGGAGACCACAATAAACTTGTATGCAGTAAATTGCTCTTGTTTCAGATGCCTTTGCATGGTATTGTGTCTCCACTCTACATAAGTACCTAGATGTCCTCCCTTGTTTGTAACTATTTTGTACAGTCTTGTAATTTTTCAGTCGTTTGCTACAGAGGACATGGTACTGCTATGGGAGTAAGAGGACAGTTCCCAATAAGCCCTAGCTAAACTCCTTGTTTGATTTTATGTAATGTAAGGAAATATGTAAGGAAAGCAATGTGGATCTCCACAATGCTATGTTTGATACATAGGCATATTAGCATAAAAGATTGCATAATGCATGGCAGATGGCACAACGATTAACAATATAGAATTATTTATTCAGTTAGTTCAGATAGCACCTCAAACGGTAAAACATTGAGGCATAACCCCTTCGACATAATTTCACCGTCAACTTTTGAGACAAAAAGGTGCAAGGAAGATGAACAAAAATAAAGCTGCTATCAATTGCACTATCCTACTTGTCTCTAGGTTGTCCCTAGTTTGCCTTAGGCATATGAGTTTTGTGCCCAGAAACCAAACATGCATATGGCTATGTTCGGTGTCATATGACATGTCTGCTATAGGCTGGTCCATGTCTCTTTCTGAGATGCCATGCCCTTGTTTTAATTTTCCATGCTTTATAGTATTGTATCAAATTATTGTTGCATTGATGAAGTTGGTTAGTAACTATTTAATGCCTTCTAGATTGATGTAAAGATGAAATGTACCTTACCTGGAGGATATGTTGCCTCTGGATTTTTCTAGCTATTAGCTACTTTTTCAGTAGTACATTGTATGACGAGATCTGTTTGTTATTTTAGTGTGATCATCAGTATGTTTATTATGCTCTTAAATGGCATTTGGTCATCCAATTTATCTTTTCTATGTGAAGTTAGTGAAGCAGAGCAGAATCCCTTTTTGTGCACGGAGTGTTCCTGGACCTTGTAAAGTATGGAGCATTTTTTTTGGTTATGTTGGTTTACATTTTTGTTTGCTCTTTTTATTACAGAACCATGGCAATCCTACGAGTCATAAACCAGAGCTAGTATTGAACAATTTCACTACACGCCTTGGTCATCGTGTTGGAAGGTGATCTGAGAACTTATACCTCCTTTTTTTTATGAAAGGCACTTCTGCCTCTTTCCAGTAGTTTGCTATTTTGGATTCTCTATTTGTTTCCCTCTTAAATGTCTTGTCTCTTTCTTTCTTCAGGATGATACAATCTCTCTTCCCTCAAGACCCCAATTTCCGTGGGCGTCGTGTTGTGACCTTCCATAATCAGCGAGACTACATATTTTTCCGTCATCACAGGTGGGCCTATCAAAATGCAAATAGGAGTAAGCTTTGTCCGGAGAGTTATGTTTTGTGAAAAAAAATGTGGCAACTGTTGTACACGGGGTGCCTGGGTGTATGTCTAGTTATCTGTTCCCTACCTTAATGAAAGTTTTTTCTATGAAAAGTTGTTATTTTTGTCATAAAAACTAATTTGCTATTGCCTAATAAGCTTATAGAATGCTGATTTTTGCTGACTGACTTTTGTTTTTTAGTGCCTGGTGATTATACAGCTAACATTTAAACTTTGTCGTTGACCGTTCATGCTAGGTACATCTTCGAGATGAAAGAAAAGAAAGTTGCTTCGAAGGACAAGAAGGCTAAGGCATCTGAAAGCAAAAGCGAATCGGAGAAGCAAGTGAATTGTCGTCTTCAGGTATGGCAACTTCTATTCCACACTAACAGTTTTTCTGTAAGCCTTTTTCATTTATGATTCAGAAATCAAGCGGCCTTACATTGTCAACTGGTTCAACTGTTGATTGCGCGCGATCAATTTGTGCTTCATTTCCTTAAAAGAATTATGTTGCCCCAGCAATATCCACGACACATCATCCTGAATACATGATCATGGGGCTGAGCATGTTTCCAGGCTAGCCAGTCCTTTCTCCAGGGCCTATTAATAGCCACTGTTTGTTAGTATGCTGTATCCCATTTTTACAATATCACTATCCTGCCAGCTAGATGTTAGCGAAACGCGATCTCTAATCCTGCGCAACAGCTAAAGCCTAAAAGGAAGAGCTCACTTGAGATCCGCCGCTGTGCTCTCTGCATTATTGCCACCCCCATTATTATCTTCTAGTTCTATCTAGCAGTAAAGCCCCAAACAAACTGTTTGTGATGGCACAGGAATGTGGGCCTCGCTTCGTTCTAAAGCTGCTCACCTTGCAACATGGGACCTTCGACACGCAAAGCGGGGAGTACGAGTGGGTTCACAAGGTACTACTACTGTTCGCCCGCTGCTGCTGGCTGATTTATCAGTACCATTACCATGTCACGTCCACCACCCCCTACAAACTCTCCATGTGATGTTCTCCTGACATGTGCGCTTGATTTTGTGCAAATCGATCACAGCCGGATATGGATACGAGCAGGAGGAGATTCTTCTTGTGATGGATGGAGATGTTGATTGGAGGAGACCTGCCTGGTGGTGTCCAAGTCCAACCAGCCTGCGCGGATCGTTCTTGATTTTTTTTTTCTTTTTGGTTTTTGAAAAAGGAATTGCTGTAGTAGAGAGGATGAATGCTTTGCACGTAGAATCGACAGTCGATGCAGCAGACTTTGACGCCTGTTGAAGCAGTTTTGTGGATCCAGTCCATCCAATAATGAGCTAGTAATACAAACTTATGCTGCCGTCGAAGTTTCTGTGTGAATGTTGCAATGTCTGGTTTCGGCGCGAGAATCGTTGTCACGCAAGGTCGCCGTCACGTATCCAATCCAAGAGGTGGATTGCGTTACTCCATGACACCTAGCTAATTGTTTTCACACCCTCCAATCACCATCAAACGACTTGTCATCGCCTGCGTGATCGTCCGTCCCCATGTTCTGCTGGTGTTGCTGCCCGCCCGTGATGGAATTCCTTCCTTTTTCCTACCCGACCCGAGGCTACCACCACGTCTACTACGTCTTGGTCCATGAATGATCTGAGCTGTTGAACTGGGGTGCGTTTCAATCCGAGAAATAAAACAAGAGAGAAGGCAAGGCGACGCTGCCCCGGCCGTAGCATCAGCCAGCAGCAGCAGATGAGGGCAAACATGACACATGGATGGGGGTCCATCCCAAGCAGAAAGCAACGCTGCAGAGCCCTCATCAGGCAGGCGCTGGGCGCTCGTACATCCATCCGTGCAGGGCGGGTGGTACGACGACAGCGCGTGCGATGTGCCCTGGGCTGGCCACCCCAGCAGACCCACCCGCGCAAACTGTGCTGGCCAGGCCGGTGGCCCGTGGCCGCGCGAAGCCAGCCGCCTGAGCCTGAGACGGAGATGAGATGCCGGCGGCCCGGACCGCGTCAGTTATTGCCACCCGCTTGGATTGATGCCTGGTCCGGCGTTGCATGCGTCCGGCCCCGGCGGCCACGAGCGCCCGCACATGGGTTGCCCCGGCCCCCACACCCCGGCGCCATGCCATGTTACCTGGCCTGCCCCGCTGCCCGCCCGGAATTCAATTCAATTCACCGGCAGGCCGCAGCTGCAGGCACGCAGGCTGCTGCTGCAGGAACGAACGGACGGACGGACGACCGTCCTCTGCTGCTGGCTGCTCCTCCAATTCAACGATGCGATGAGATGCAATGCAATGGTGATCTATCGTGTCTGCTCTGCTCGTCTGGATGGACGGACGGTTTTGATCGGATGGATCATACGGATAATGACGATTTAACCCGGGCGGCGGGCGGCTTGGCTCAGATGGAGATCCAAGTGACGACGCGCTACCTATACAAGCAGAGCAGATTACGGCGGCAAGCTAAGTAAACCCAGCGGATAATATAATGAGGTAGCAGACCGAGCATGCAAACACCGGACGTCCTCGCTCCATCAGCACGGCTTGCCACAGTAACAGTGTCGAGCCTGGACTTTGCGTCTGCAATCTCTGTGCATGAGCATGGCCTACCTACCTCCGGGCTCCGGCTGCTGCTGCTGCTGTACCTAGCTCAACGGCAATGCCGCTACACGTACGTAGCACGTACGTACCACGGCTGTAGCGATCATTCACGGGTACGTACGTTTGTACGTGCGTACGGATATGTTGTCCTCCTATCTGCATGCATTCTGCAGTACAGTGGGTATTGAGAGCTAGCTAGCCTTGTTACGTTAGCAGGAGATACACACTGCGCGGTGCGCGCTGTGAAAAGTAAACGCGTACTGGCGCTCTGGCTGGATACAATACAGATCGAGGGGCACATCTTCGTGGTCCAGTTCCAGTGCCGGGGCAGCGCGGCAGGCGACTCCCGTCAGTCGTGCCCGATCATATGGAGCTCTTGTCCATCCGGCTAGCTACCGCGCATCGCATACAAACCTCAGGGCTGCGCATGTGGGCGGTTATTCTTCTTCACCATGCATGCATGTGCATGTCGTCAGTGCAGAGTGTGGTCTGGTCCGGTGACGTTTCTGTTTCTCTCTGAGAGTCTGAGAGCGACACCGCGCCATGGCCGCCGCTCATGCATGCAGACATGCAGTGCAGCCGCCGGCGCCGGGACGTACGTATGTACCAGTGCACGCCAAGTTGGCAAGATCGAGCGAGCCAGCGGCAACGCCCGTGACCCGCCGCGGTGCGTGTGGATCTGGTCCGTCTCCGGTACCCCGGTCATCCGCTGCCGCTGCCCTCGCCGTGCGCTCAGCCGGTTGACGCGAGGCGTGACGGACCGGGGTTACGTATACGTACGTGCCTTGCCGAATGCCGATCGAGGCACCCGCAGCCCTCAGGTGGTCGGATCTCGCCGCGCGCGGGCGGGCGCCCCGGCCCCGGCCCCGGCCCCCAACCCCGACGCCCGTGCATGCGGGGCCGCGCGCACGAGCAAGGCAAGCAACCACGGCACGGATGATGGCGGATGGATGGATCGGTTGGTGGATGGATCCGTAGGCTAGCTCTAGCTGCGTGGTGGCCGCGGGCCGCGGCCGTGTGTTGGCCCGCGCGCGCGTTAATTAGTTCGCCGGGGCCGATCGATCGAGACCCAACACTACTCGTGGCTGCCGTGCGCGCGGTGGGCGGGTCGAGTCCATCGGGTCCCAATGCAATCTGCCGGCGACGTACGTACGACGACGACCGGCCCTGAAGAGGTTGTTCGTTCTCTCGCTGGTGAAAAAGAGCGACTCCACCACATGGACATGGAGTGGATCCATGTGACCTCCTTTCATGTATGTATATCATCCATAAACGCTGCGGTTCTTATATATGTCTCCGGAAATAAATCCCGATTTTATTCCGTCTCTACTGGCAACACAAGCCTTTAATAACTCCTGCCTCTCTCCGATCCTTTATTAATTATCTGCATAATCAATCCCAGGCGCTGATGTTCTGCGCAAATATAGGACTTATTATCAGCTGTTTCAGCCAACCGGCCAGCAGCAGTATATTTTTTTATAAAATTTTTTTCGTTCCAGCTTATCAACCACTAAGCAAACAGATTGCATGCTGCAAGTACATAGTCTAAGCCTGCTGCTTGCATCTAGGTGTATGTATATATATAGGTTAGCAGTGTGTAACGTTATCTTAACCAACAACAACTAGTACAACACAAATACACAATGCATGCGTCCTAACTTAACTAAATAAATGTAAAAAAAAGGTATATAATGCCGTCTTGAAGGATAACAACAATGTTCTCCAAAAGTGAATGGGCCTGTGGTCCAATGGTAGGATTGTCCAGTGGGGGGATCAAATCCTGGTGCTCGCACCTTTCCTAGGATTTTTCTAGGATTTATTAGCATTATGCTTTAAGTGGTAAGCGACGTTCCCGTCGACGACGAGGTGCCAATGGTGACTTCGGAAATCTCTAGATCTGCCGACTCAATCCTTCGGAGGTGCTCATAGGGGTAGGGTTTGCGTGTGTGTTCATAGGGATGAGTGTGCGTACGCGTTATGAGTGTCTGTGTTGTACTGTGTAATTCTCCAAAAAAAAAACAATGTTCTCCAAAAATGGAAACCAAAAGGCAGGCAAAATGGCCATTTTATTTTTACTCTTTTATATAAGAAATAATGCATATAGCAGGCATCATATGCACCTGCTGCTAGCTAATAGCCGTTGTGTGAACTATGAATCGACAACGTAATAACCAGCAGCTCCATCTCCATGCAACGACGCGTGCTCGTGGTGAGTAGGAGCACACGACAATGGCCGAAACGGCCAGGCAAACAGCGCGAAGACTAGCGTGCTCTGCAGATATATCCTTAGCTTGGAATTAATACCCCCACGTTCCATAATCCTAATCCGTTCCATCCACGACCACGACTGCTGAATAAAAAGCTGCACGCCACTGATTCTATCATTTATTTCTACAGTCGACCACAAACACACATGCACGTACTGTAGTACGTAGGAGCAAGCTAACAAGAGCGAGACCAAAACATACAGGAACACATCATTGTCATCAACCATGTTTGTTTTTGCTTTTGCATGTGCAAAAAATCAATACTTATTGATCGATGAATCAGGACAGAGAGACGAGGAAATCAGGAAAAGGGAGGAAGGATCTCACACACACTGACGCACACACATGTATGTATGCATATCTGATCGATCTCGGTACGGTCGCCCATATCATCAGCTAGCTCTGGCTACCTACAGCTATAGCCGGCCATGCCATCAGTATCTTTGCATGTACAGAAAAAAAAATGATGCTTCACTTACACTGGCCTAACCATATCTACTTGCAGGAGGCCAGGAAGTACGTAGAACGCATCACAAACAACGTACATGCAGCAGCGGCCAACCACAGCTACACAACAATAGCCAGTGAAGCTCCGTGCATCCATCTCCTTCTTCTTCTTCTTCTCCGATCTGCTGTCTCCAATGCCGGGCCGGGCGCGCGCTAATACAATCTTCCGCGCAAGCACCACCACCACCACCACCACCACTTGTTCTTCTTCTCTAATAATCCATCTATATTTACACACGCCATTAACGTCACCTTCATTGTAGTAGGTGCTCGCTGTCGCCGAGCTAGCTAGCTAGCTAGCTAGTAGCTAGCTAGCTAGGCCAAACCAATGAATCGAACGAATAGGCGGCGGCGGCCGGCGGGACATGCAAAGCTAACATGGCGCGCAGGACGGTGCACGCAGCACGGGCGGGGCGTTGTTCACCGGGCGCCGGCGCAGGCGAGCGCGGAGGTGAGGGAGCGGAAGGCGACCTCCTCGCAGGGGAGGACGAGGATGCCGCCGGCGCCGGCGCCAGCGAACCCGAACTCCTCCTCGGCGCGCCGCAGCAGGGACCGGAACTCGGGCCGGTCCAGCAGCGCGATGGGCACCACGAACCGCCGCCGCCGCTCGCCCACGTACACCGCGAAGTGGCCCCGCGGCACGTCGGACGGCAGCCCCGTCGCCTCGTCCTCCTCCTCGTTGTACCCCCCTCTCCGCCGCCGTGATGCTGCTGCTGCTGCTGCTGGCGCCGCCCCAGGCTCGAGCACCGCCGAAGGATCTGCTTCAGCCCCGACGCCGCCGCGCCGCCCTTCTTGATCGCCATGTCTGTTATTTGAGCACGACGACGAGCACTGGCGCCCCCGGGACGACTTGGACGAGCTCGAAAACAAGTCAGCTGGAGGAGGCCGGAGCTGGTGATGGAGCGGGATCGATGTGGTGGTGGTAGGCGACGGCGAGCAGGTGGGCGGGTGGTATATATAGTGGCAGGTAGGAGAGGAGGAGGTGATGGGTGGTGGATCGACGACGGACGGGAGGAGGAGAAGAGAGAATTACAGCTAGCTTAGGTGGCGCATCATCGATCGGCGTCCATGGTTGGTGGTGGACTGGTGGTGGTGGGGCGGAGACGTACGGCGACGAGGAGCGGGGGCGGGGCACGGTGGGCCCGGGTGCCCGTGGGCTTGCCGGGCGACATGCACGTGGGCCCGACACCACGCATCCGCCTGCAGTGAGGCTCCATGTTTTTCACCGTCCGTACGTGTACTAGCTACGACGTGCAGCAGTCAGCAGATGGTCAAGATGGTATTCATTGAAGTGGTGAGTGAGTGAAATGAAAAATCTAATGGGTGGGCTGGGCTGGGCTGGGCTGTACGGGCCGGATCTTAAATCTCATGGTGGGTACCTGATCGTACGTACTGCCTACCTTAGCTACTAGCTAGGGGACCTCCGAACCATTTCTCATCAAGTAGGAGTATGAGTTTTCATCAACTTTTATCCTCTTTTTTGTTTGTAAAGTGGTCTTTAGACTCAAGTTAAGTTCATGTCACGGTTCCTTTTGGAACATGCCAATACCAATTACTCCCCTCTTTCCAACTAAGTGATTTCAACTTTCTCGTAGGAAGTCTAATTAAATTTATATAATAAAATAATAGCGATTATGATATTAAATAAGTATTATTAGATTTTTATTAATTATATATATTTTTATAGTATATCTATGTGATGTCATAAATCTTTACAATTCTATATATAATTTTAGTCAAACTTTGTAATACTTTGCTCGTATATATGGTCATCATCATTTGCAAGTCGCCACACAATGCGATGCAACTCGAGAAAGAAGAGACCCCACTAGGGTCAACCGAGATACAAGAGGTACGTGTAGCGCGCAATGCTAGTTAGTGGCACTCAATTGGAAGTGCTCTCTTAGCTTTAGTCTTTATAATAATACACAAGCACAAAAGGAGAGCGAGCAGCGCGTTGACATTTTGAGCAAATGGGAGTTGACGACGGCCAGACACAAACAATCTCTCTCAGTTACCCGTTCGTTCGTCCATCGCTCAAAGTGCTCTCTCTCTTTTTAGTCTTTACAGTACAATTATTGTATACACACACGCATAGTAGTATCCCTCTCATCAAAATAAAAGGATATGGGATGGGAGGGCATGCCGCATACGGCATACACGCATGGTGTTGGATGGTTGCCGGCCGCAGCAGGGATCACACAGCTCCAGGATAGATCCCGTATCTATCTCCCAATCCCAACCCTGGAAACGTATCCATCGGCCACTGTGCGCGCGGAGGTGCCGTCGGCCGTTTCCACCACACGTACGTCTCTTCTCCGGCCGTCGAAGGTTGCCAGCAGGAGCAGACCGGCCGCCGCCCTGAGAAATCCAAGCCCATACGCTTCTTGTCGGAGATCTGATAATAATAATATATATAATAATCCAAGGTCCTTGCGCTGAAACGTGGGAGTACGTGGGATTCCTTCGTTTTTCAAAAAAAATCATGAATAAATATTTTTTTGTTGCCAGCACACACTAAGACTTATTATTGGAAAATCGTAGATATACCAGATTAATAACCCCACCTTGGTGTTTGGGTTGTAGAAAAAAAAATACTGAGTACTCCAATAGATAGTGAGGTAGACTATCCAAAAATAAAGAACAAATAAATGAGGTGAGATAAAGAGCTATTAAATTTGAAGAGTCATTTACGTAGCCTATCGGAAACCCCTTTTTTAACAATATCCAAATTTACCTTTAAAAAATAATTTGGTTGATCTCTTAGAGAACGATAACGAAAACACATCACGAGGGACTGGTGGAGGATTATTGAACCCCTGATTTGTTTGGTTGCATGCTGTAAAGGTAATGGAAACCCATCCGTGGGGGCAAACTGCAAGAGAAAGGCATAGAGTCTTTGAGCAGTGGAGAGGGAGGCGTAATCGGATAAGGGACGGGGAGGGGCGGTATTGGGGATGAATAGAGTGTTATATAATTGCTCATAATCTTATATCGGGTTGTGTTGACCCAAACGATTATATTGGTATCCATTGCTAGGTGTAATCAGATGTCGTTACATTATGCCGAACCAAACAGTTCCTAGATCTACTAGTATTCACATGTTTAGAGGCTAGCTCATGGGCATTGCGAGGGAGGACCGAAAAATTGACTTCTATGGAGGCTGCTAGTATTACTTAGATAATTTGGTGTACCCGCGCAATGATATTGATTTTAAGGGAAAAAAAGATAAGATACTTACTGTATCTTATAAAGGTTATTTTTAGGGCACCATATGTATTGATTACTTGTTGTTCTGGGCTCTACTGTAATAACATAATGACATGAGTTAATACTTTCTTTTTGGAAAATAAAGCTAGTGTGGTTTTTTTTTATGACAAAATTTGTCATGCAATAACTAGGATGTGCTTTAAGAATGGCAAAAGGAGGAAGAAAAGGCACACACTCTTTTATTTGGTGCGTCATCATTTTTTTTTTTGCCATAATGCAATGCAATTCATATGAATGTGTAGACCGCTATGTCAACCCATCCGATCGAGGTGGTATGGCACTGGTAGGAGAGACAACAAACAGCGCGTTGACATTATTTTTTAAGCAAAATGTGAGTTTGACGACAAGGAGACCGTTCGTCCATCCCTGAAAGTGCATCTCTGCGTTACACTTATTTATTTTTGGTTGGATGATAGTATACAATAATAATAACGGAGGGGAGACGACTTCCTCATCACCTGGTTCATTGCACTTAGGATCAATTATTATACGCAATACGTATTTATATAGACAATTTGGGGGAACCGATCACATGGCATACAACTACGGTGTTTCCAGAGCAGAGCTGCGTCCTTACGGTAAGCGCCCAGGGCATTCACGGAGGTGAGCACTGAACACCACCTCGTTGCAGTATTTCTAGATCTACCAATTGATATAAAGGAGGACATGGCAGATTTTTTTGAAAAAAGAATTTGACTTGGTAGATTGGGAGTGACTAGCAGGCACCAAATGTGGCCGTAGCACTACACTTATTCATCAGAGAAGAAGGAGCAGAGGTGTAGCTCCACCATATCTACTCACTCGGCTTAGCTGACTACGAGCAATAAAACAATTGAAACAGAAATGAATCTCCCAAAAACATAAGTATGAACGGTCGAAATTTAGTAGAATACTATGCCATGATAGATTACAATCTGCCAAAAGAAGTCATCAACATAAGTATATCGCAGAGTTTTAATAAAATCACAACTCTTTTGGAATACAAGAATTTTTCTATAAAAATAAACTGATACTCATGACCGTTAAATTCCTATACGGCTCATGATTCGTGTGAGATCAGATAAGACTGTTGCATGCAGTTGGCAGCAGCGGCCCATACGCAGATACGTCGTCCTTGTCCCAAATCCAAGGCCTTTCGAAACGTGGGAATATAGTTTCCTTTTTTTTTCCCCGAAATCTTCAGACCTGCATTGGATTGTCTATTCATCTTTTATGAAATTTGTCGGGTTTATACAACTTACATACAAGTAGTAGGATTTAGTTTGTCGTCTTCGTAGCGTTTCGTCTGATGAATTTCCATTTCTTTTTTTCTTCTCCTCCGAGATGAGATGAGATACGGAACAACAGTAGAGCACGTTGCTTCAATGCAATTTTCTTGTTGCGATATTTTGTTTTTCTGAGTCATCGTCATGCCTCGCCTTTGTTTCTGCACAGTGCACACTAGCGAGTAGAGACGAAGAGGCGACTGTAAGCGATATGCGCAAATGTTCCTTCTGTTTATGATCTTTTTTATTGAACGGAAGCCATTCCATTCCATAGGAGTTTCACATCAGTCGTAGAGGGTACAATCTTTTGTCCCAAAGGACTGGTTACGAAGTTCTTCTTAAAAAAAGTCTCGATCATTTTTAAACTATTCATTCTCACTCTATTAATTCCAAAGGACACCTAAAATGGTCACCGTACTATTGGGATGAGATGCTGATTCTGTATGTACTAGTATAAATTTCTTTTTACAGAATCTTAGTTGTTTTCAGAATGAAAAAGAAAGCAGATTCACAGGGGTAACAGAGAGCCAAATCCAGCCTGTGCAGAGAAGTACTCTATTCCGAATTTTTTCTGAATGTTATTCAGCAAGTTTCGCAAGAACTGTACAATATTTTGTCAATTCTTAATAGATATGAATAAATAAAGAGCCGCACTTGCAGTGGAAACCTATGGCAGCTAACACTATTTGCTGCTACCTCCAGTTGTTGTCCCACCCCACCTCATGAATTCATGATAGGAATTTCATTTCATAGCAGTTCTAGAGGCCAACCCTAGCTTTGTTCCAAAGGCTGGACAATAATTTTTCTAAAAAGGACTGATCATTTAAAACTCATCCATGTTACTTTCCTTCGTTCCAAAGGATGCCTAAACTGGTTGCCCATTCTATAGTGATGTTGATCCTGTATGCGGCAAAAACTTCTTTAAAAAAAAAAAAAACAATAATGTTCTCATAATGAGAAGGAAAGCAGTTAGTGCAGAGAAGTGCTTCCCGATTTTCTGAATGTTATTCAGCCACGAATATACCATGGCATCTGCTTTGTTTCCTCCTGATCCTTCGATTTTTTGCACAAACTCTCAACAAATGTACAATCTCTTGTCAGTTCAAACTTCAAAGTCGATTAAAAAGAGCCGCACCTGCAGTGGCAACCTATGGCAGTCATCACCAGTTGTTGCATCTATCTCATGATAGGCGATGGATCGGAGGATGCTACGCTACATTCATATGGGTGGCCCTCTTTTGAGCTCGGCGTTGGAGCATCAAAGATGGATGTGCCACTTGCTTGCAGCACTATGTGATGTGAGGAAGGAAATAAGAAAATCACCTACTTGACTTGCAGGAGATCAACACCAGGCCACAACCAGAGCCAGTGCTGGTTTTCATATCCAAATTCGAAAGGTATCCATCCACAGCTTTTGCTACCGTCCGTTGATGTTTGCAAGGCATCAGAGTGATTGAGCCAAACAAAACGCAGCATTTGGAGTGATGCTATCCGTTGCTTTTGGTATCTTACTAATGCTTGCATTATGCATCACACTAACTCTTGTTTGCGTGCATCTTTTTTTTTTCAATCAGTTAGTTGATCATGTCGTGTATTATCACTTGATGGTCAGACTAATAACCAATCGCCTTCAAATGTCCTTTTCGGGGCCTATATATATTCAGAAAAAGGAGAACTAGGATCCAATTTCCAAAACCCTTTGAATTCCTTCCCCTCTTCTGAAAGGCCAGGTTGGACCACCATGGAAAATTCACAACCTACAAGTAACAGTATCAAATTCAGTGAATCCATGTAAACAACAACAACAACAACAACAAAAACATAAATATTTAGCAGTAGAACTGCTGCTCTAGCTGAACCGGAAACCAAGGCATTGCATGGATAGTCTAAGACCAACCACCAGCCAACAAATATGAAAGATCATAGCAGCCCATCCCCTCTCAATTCCAGGTGATTACTTAGATATTTCTCAGATATGTAAAGGCTCCTCCTTTTGTTTAAGGTGTGTGGTTCAGTGATGGTACAGCAAGTCAGCACTAACAAGCGCTGGCCTGTCGTTCAGTCGTTCAGCAAGTCTGTATGGGCACACCCAACACAATGTTGGCATGCACTCCTCACAAAATGGCAGGCCATACTTACAATAATACTACTAAAAAGCTTACATTTTTTTTTGACTAATTGCTGACTGCCCACTCACTCACTCACCATTGCTGATGCCTGATAGACACTTGAACAAATCTCTCCATTCTACTTTTCTTTAATCCCCTGATGGTGACCATGAAACCAAGCTTTTTTTTTTTTTTTTTTTGGGGGGGGGGGGGGGGTTTCACGACCGGGCTGCCCGTATTTCATTAAGAGGAGGAGCAAATCATACAAACCGATCACCGACTGAACCCAAGACGAGAGGGAGGCGAGCAGCCTCGCATGATGACGTCCGCGCCTACTCTACTGGATCCCGGTTAGAAGGTTTACATTACAGAGCGAAATTGCGACCAATAGGGCTCGAGGGCAACGAGAGGCTCGAAGCCGGGCGGGGCGCCCAGTCCGCACCCTCGCCGGGCGATGGCGCTGAGGACTTGGTTGATCGAAGATGATGCCCTGCCAAACATTCTTGCATTTCTTTCCTTCCGGATGCACCAAGTGACGAGCAGCAGCAATGAGTCGAAGACCGGGCGGGACGAGCTGTCAATTCTCTTACGTTTGTGCAATCCACCAGGCAGCAATGTCATGTTCGCCACCGGAGCAAGATCCCGGAGTTGCGGCGGCAAGAGCAGGTGTTGCGAGTAGTGCTCGGGCAAACACACACCCGAGAAACAAAGGTGCGGTTCGGTCTCCGGTTCTTGATCGCAGAGGATGCACATGTCTTCATCCTGGAGTCCATGGCGCTTGCGTCGCGCGGCCGTCCACAGCCTCCTGTGAAGGGAAAGCCAGAAGAACAATTTGACTTTGGGCGGTGCCTTGGTCCGCCAGAGCTCCTTAGCGCCCAGGAGCTTGGTCGAGCCGGCCAGGAGCGCCTTGTAGGTTGATGCGACGGAGTATGTTCCGGACGATGACCATTTCCAAAGGAATCGGTCGGGCACAGATTCATGGAGGACGACGCCGCGAACGAGCTCCCAAACCTGCAAGTATTGGCAAATCACCTGCGTTGTAAGAGGACCGGTGATGTCCAGAGCCCACCGGTTTGCTTGCAGCGCCGCACGCAGCGAGCGCTTCTTCCCTGCTCTCGACGTTGCCGCGAAGACCGCCGGGGCGAAGAGATGTAGCGGTCCAACTGATGCCCAATTGTCCGTCCAGAACTTTGTTGATGACCCGTCTCCGACCTGCACAGACAGACTCATAGCCAAGAGCGCCGCGACGCACTTCTCAGTGCTGGATGGCAGCGATGCCCAGGCGCGGTCAGGTTCTGTGCGCGCCAACCACTCCCACCGCAGCCGAAGGGCGAAACCGAAGAGGCGCAGATCGATGATGCCGAGGCCGCCGAGCTCAGTCGGCCGGCAAACAGACGGCCAAGCTAGGCGACACTTGCCGCCTCCGCATGATTCAGTTCCGGCCCAGATGAAGGCTCTCCTCCGTTTGTCTATTTGTTTGATTGCCCAAGGCGATAAGCAGCAGGCGATTGAGGTGTGTACTGGGATCGCGGACAGCGTTGATTTGGTGAGCGTCACGCGGCCGGCCACCGTTAACAAACCGGCCTTCCAGGTTGGTATACGCGCCGAGATCGCATCCACCAGTGGCTGCTCGTCCACGCGTCGGAGGCGCCGGAGCGAAAGCCGAATGCCGAGATAAAGAGTTGGGAATGGGGCGACGGTGAATGGGAAGACCTGAGGAGGGGTATCAGCATCTTTTGCATGACCCTGATGTTACTCTGGTAAAACCAAACCAGCTAGCTGAGCCTGAGATGGATACAACATTACAACAACTAACCCTTGGTCCCATGAAGAAATGGCCCTGGATCTGGACCCTTGCTTGGTTCACCAAACTAGCAAGTGGCAGCAGGGCTGCGTTACCAAGCAAACAGAGAGGCGAGCGTGCAGTGCGGAGAGGGACAGCAGGTACTATACATTGCACGGCACAGTCGTAGGGAGGGGTCCGGCCATGCATGCCCAAATCAGGACCAGACCAACAGCGCCTGCAAGATTTTCAGAAAGATCGCTAGCTGCTCGCATGCCTGCACGCTGCTGCTACCGGCCTAGGAGTACCACGGTCCTTGAGTACGGCACAGTACACCAGCAGGCGGCAGTAGTAAAGTAATGGACAGGCAACAACACACGCGCACCTAACTGAACTGATGAAGCTGCCTAGCGAACAGGAGCTAAGCTAGCAGCTTAATTAATTTGCAGTTCTTCAGAGACTCGCGGTTCAGTGCTAGCTAGATCCTGCGAACAGGATCAGAGAACAGTTCTGACGGGCAAGCTTGATCCTGCAGATCAGACATCACTGACGGGTAATGTTAGAACAATGCACTAGATCGTTTTCAGATTCTCTGATACGGAAGACGTACGGGTAGGAGGAGGTGCACGCATGCAGCTGGTTGGGACGTACAAATCAGAGTGGATCCTTGGGATCCATGGGCCGATCGGACGGTAGGCAACTGGAGGAACACTGTTGTCTGGGCTCTGGGGTCGACAGCGAATGCGGCGGAGCCATCCCCGTCTCCGGGAAAGGCGGCACTCGCGCGCGTCCACTGCGAGAGCGACACCGCTGCGGGCATGCAGATTCCTGAAGCAGCTTCTTCCATGGATGATGCGTTAAATTGGGACACCAAACCAGCCGACGGGTAACAGTAGCAGAGTACCAAGCTTCAGGTGGCCGGCAACAAGCAGAGGCCTCGCCGTCGTCCGGAAGCAGAGGAAGGTTTCCTGTAAAATCCCCAACCCCCGCAGAAGCAGAACTCATGGGCTTGGCTACTGAACTAGTGAACTCTGACGAAGAGGCGTCGTCGGCCGGTCCAATCCACCGGCCGAATTGCTCGCTTTGCTTTGCAGCAATTCAGACGTCAGAGAACGCAACAGCTGCAGCTCGGAGACGGATTCCGAACCTCCAGGCCGGCACGGCGACACGCACGCATGCAGTAGGGTATATGCTACTGGAGGAGTACACTGGTGGTATGTGTGGCCGGCGGGCCTCGACCGACCGGCCGGCCAGCGACGCATGTATGCAGGCATGCCCACGTCGACGGCGACGTCTGAGCTTCCACATGGCCGGACTCACTCACTCACTCACTCTCGGCCGGCCGGTGGCTCGTCGCCGCCGACGTTGACGCGAATCATTGCAGGTGAGTGAGATTGAGACAGCAAGTCGCATCGCATTTGGCATAGCAGGGCGTACGTACTACGCCCACACGCACGCGCTCGTGTGTGCGCCGCGACGGCCGCCACCTCGCAAGTACACGCATATGTCCATGGCGTCCTCTACCTGCAGCTGCAGCTAGGTCATCATTATCCACCACACCGCCACGAACTGATCGTGATTAAACAAGTGAATTAATGAAGCTATCCCCAACAACTAACTAATGGCGCGACTAATCATGCGTGCGTGCGTCTGCTGGATCGTTTCGTCCTCAAGCTTGGAGGAGTGGAGCCATGGCCGGCGGAAGCAAGCATGCGTGCGTCGAGACGTGACTCGCAGGTCATCACATGATTGATTGGAGTTTGGAGGCGGTCAGGGCAATCTTGTGAAGGTTCCTCTTGTCCTTTGCAGCTGAAGCTGCAGGCGACGACGACCAGGCTGGAAGAACAGGACCATGCATGGATCGATCCATCTATGGTGAATTATATTGGCGAGAGCGAGCGAGCGAACTCGACAGGGTCCCGCGGGACCTGTGTGCTACAATCCATCATCCTAGGCTCCTAGTAGGCTAGGCGGCCTAGGCCGGTGGTTGGCATCTCCGGCCAGGGAGACACCATTGATCCACTTGTTTTTCCTTTGCATCCAGACTTGGTAAATCTGAAATGGTATAGTTTTAGGAAACTATGGTATCAAGAGTATAGTTTCTAAAACTCCATAGAAGGAAAAAAAAAAAAATGGTTTTGATAAAGCCATGCTTTTAGAAACTAAGGTTGTTTGTTGTACCTAATAACCCAAACACACATCGGGTTTTCAAAACCAAAGTATTTTGCAAAACCATAGTTTTATCTGAACATACTTTGCATCCAAACAACTAAAGTATGTGACTTTGCATGTTTACTACCTGCAGTTTTTGGGATAGTAATAAAAGATGATGTGTACTCATGTTGAATGATTTCTTGGTCTATATGCGAGACAAAATCACCTCTCTCAGTTTCAAAAGTAGGGGGGCAAATGGTACGCAGATTATGCTGAGTAAACGTAACAAAATATGTCGGCAGCCTAAAACTTTACACTCACGGGTCACCATTGATAGTCATAACTCATATAGGCAGTTGCAATGCACAGACAAGGCATAATCTTCCACAGTGCACACCACTCATGAAGACACAGGACAGTCCAGGACACTGAGAACAGTTAAGTATAGCAATTGCACTGCCAGTGCTACACCACACCTATGGCTTCAGATTCATTTACTGGATACTGTAGCTTGTGATTAGAAAATGTGGAACATGCAGGATGAATTGCTGATATGCAAAGCTTCAGTTCACAAAACGGTCCCAGCAGAATATTATGCCATTCATTTCATCCATAGAAATGGCACAAAGATCAGCAATATATTGACTGGAAGATGACATCATTTAGTTTACATAAGGCTTGTGCAAAACCAAAAATTCACAGCAGGTCGCATTAATCAGCAGTTCAACACAGTTACTTACTGTTAAGCCACGCTCCCTGTCACTGAGTCTACAAGCATAGCAAAATTCCTAGTCAACAATGCTAATGTTCATAACTATTTGTAGCATCAAAAGCGATAGAAGTGACCCTAGTTTGTCCTTACTCTCTTTCACTGTGGCAGATCCATCATCATATAAGGGGAAAAAATAAAGAACCATAAGGCTAAAGATACGCCATTTTCATACAGAGAAAACAATGGCAATGGAAAGCTATTGACATAGAAAAATATACAGAATAGGTCACAGGTCATGATAGTAATGTTCTCTTATGAGCCTCATGGTACTACATTTCATACGATGTATATACACAGTTAACTGCATATTAGTACATCATTCGCAATCCTAAGGCAGCCACCTCAATGTGAATACAGAGTTACACAGATCCATTTTGTCAAGCAGTTGTTGAAAGATTCCATTCCAACAGGTTCCTTACAATCAGGTGCGCTAACATTGCTACATTAGATGTGCCTAAACTGCTGTCCAGGGACTGAACATAGAAGATAAGTAAAAGTTCATCACCAGTTACCCACCAGCATAATCATAAAAAAAAAAGAAGTTTTACTGACCAGAAAAAGCTTTCGACTGCTGGGGCATTCCTTCTATCATGGTTAACTGCCTTCTCAGCTTGGCTATGTGGGCCTGAACCTGGAGGAAGAAAAGAATCCAATGTCAAATTACTGGACGTTATTTCACCCCATTCCATTATATATGTTCATTCAAAGCCAAGGAGTGCAGTATACAAACACTATTTTGAGCAAGATTGGAAAACTAAACAAGTAGATGAGATGAAAGCTACATCAATAGTAGCACCCACCCAATGTGAAATTTTCCAGTCTGGTTTGCTCACAATAGTGAAGGAACAAACAACAGAAAACTAGACACTGCGAGTTCTACCATTTATGAGAGGAAAATTCACTTAGCATCTCTCAACTCTATCATGGATATACTTACCAAACAGAAATAAATTGAGACACACTCTGTGAACCAATAGAATAATTTCAGTAGATTTTAATAGATTTCATATGAAAGTGTGAAAGTAAGGAGGTATTCAAGCAGTATGGCCATCACATATATGCACATCAGAAAGATCAGGACAGTTGCGGCTAGCCAAGTCTCACCTGTTGCCGAGCTGCAGCTAGTTTCAAAAGCTCATCAGCCTCAGAGAAATTCGAGAACCATTGACTCAAAGGATGATCCTTAGTGTCACCACGCTTCTTTTCATATGGAACAATTTCCATAGAGCCTAGATGATTGGAAGTCACATAGTGCCACTATGGCATTTCCTATTGTGACTAGGATCATGCCCGTGCGTTGCTACGGGTTTTCCAATTCATACGATACTATGTTTTTTTTTCCAGCTAACCTATAGTACTCTCTCCGTCCCTAAATAATTGTCGCGGGATGCGTACCATAAGTTTGACTTAATTTATAGAAAATACGTGCAATATTTATATCTCCAAATAATTTTGTTAAAAAATTAGATGCAAAGATCTTTCCAATGATACTAATTATGATATCAATCGATGATATTTATTATTTATTAAAATTGCCGGCATTTCTTTCTCGAGAAGCGAAGCAACAATTATTTAAGGATGGAGAGAGTATTAAAGAAATGTCTTGTGCATAATGATTTCAATTTGAGTACAGATATGGAGAACTGAAACATTGTATGGTCAAGTGTCTTCCAAGTACAGCTTATAGTTTCTTTTTAGCTAAGCGCCTCTTGGGAAGCCAATGACTAAAAAGTCTACCATCAACACGTAAGCTATTAAGATTCCTTACATTACATTGGAGATATCACCTTTGGGAAAATGCGACCTTTGAGATCCACCTTTAATATAAAAATAATTAACTTATTTAATATAAAAATGGTCAAGTCAAGAGCTTTAGGACATTTTGACTAAGCCATGATCAATCTACTAAAATAATTAACTTATTCAATATAAGAATGGTCTAGTAAATTCAATAGGAACACATGCAATGGCAAAACCTTTTCTTGATTTATAGCAATTCATTTCTAGAAGATGTTTATCATTCAGCTTAGCAAAGGACACATTGTGCATGACATGCAAGGCTGAGAGGGCATCAGTCAGACTTTCTTTAAATGGGTTGTAAGGCCAATGACACCTGAAATCAAACCATCCTAGAAACCTGACAAGGAAGAAACACTTCGTGAATCAGCACAGGAAATGGCTTGAAAAAAGTTCAAGATTATTTTCTAGTTCAAAGCTCAAGGTACCCTATGAATTTCGACTGAAAAACAGAGCTGGAAGTTTAGACACGCAAAAATTCCCAACCTAGAACATGCTATGAGTGCACTATACATGGATGGAAAGCTTGAATGAATCTCTACAACCTTGTACTTATCATCAAAATTTTCAGGATACCCATTTAATGTCCTCTAAACTAATAGTCAGTGATTACTTAACTTTTAGTAATTTTCCTCAAAACTTTCAGTAATATTTACTGAACTATAGTACCCTCAAAACTTTTAGTAATTTTCCTTAAAACTTTCAGTAATATTTAGTGAACTTTTAGTAATTTTTACCAATCCAAAGCTGTGCTTTAATTCTCAGTGAGGTCAAACTTTTGTTTGCCCATGAAGAATAAGATAGGAGGCTAGAGGATATAGCGACTGACTATCAAAGGTGCCATTGATGAATACAGTGCTGATGCTCTATGCCTGGATTGGCCGAACCCAAATCCGAAAGGTCTAAACATTGGTGCTACAATAACCAAACTTTACAAGTGTAGTAGAGAATGGGCATCAACCAAAACTTTGCAGTTTTCATACAGGACCTGCAATATCAGTTTGACTAATTAGCTTAAATGTTGTATTTATATCACAGGTGTGTGCAGCAGGACCTGCAATATGTGAACCGAGTTATGCGCAAACATTTAACCTGCAGTAAGTATGGGTATATAGCTACATTAAACCAAAAATAGGACCAATGAAGTAGCAACGATTGCTCCAGTTTCAATAAAGTTACTCCGGACATACACAAATAATCCATTAGTTTTGCCTTGATTAACAAATCTAAAATGCTTATTGGTTCCTCTGGAGCGGATCATGCTTATTAGTTTTGTGACTTTTTCCTGCCTCTCCTCTTAATACAATATTAGCTGAAGATTACAAACAAAACCAAAAAGATTTTAAATTAGGAATAAAAAGTGTAACCATTTTATATACTGACAGACATAAGAGTATGATCTTATTCATTAGAAGCTGATGTCAACACCAAAACATCAATTAACCATTTTGACACTCAAGGCATGAATAGAAATTAAACTGAATGAGTAATGATAATGAGTAATCAGTAATAGACACACTGATAGACTGAATGATGGCCTACTTAAAACTTACAGGAAGCTCTCCTTTAATTTCCCTTGATGTAGTAAAGTCAAAAGCAGTCTGCTTGCTAATCTGCTATTTGCTTGAAATAATAACCAATAGATTTCCAAGGAGCACAATTGATTCATAGCTAAAAGCCCAAAAAGACGACATACGATTAGTTTACTGACCATCATATATGGGATTCCCAATGGCTGGTTGAGGGCAGCAACCCTTCAGGTTGACAAGGCTTGAGCTTGTGTGGAACTAAAAGTTGACGGATAGACACCGATGAAATGTAAATTTCAAGGAAGACGATTAAAATAATATGAGAGAAATCGAAGGGAGAGGGACGGAGCGCCTCTGCGCGTTTCTCACGGTGGTCATGATTCTGTCCGTGCAGAAGACCGGCGTTGTTCTGGGTTCGGCGTTCGGCTAGCACTCCCTGGACAGCGGCGCGTGCATGTGAAACAAGAGAAACTGAGCAAGAGCAGGGACACAGGACCAGGGTAAGACCTTCATCTGACAGGGCGGCACTACGGCAGCGATGAGGCTATAGCGGGGGAGATGGACTCCGGCAAGTGTACCGCGGAGGCCAGAGGGGGCGACGACCTGTGAGTGAACGCGGGATAAGCGGCAACCACCGGGTGGCCTGGGAGCTAGCGCACGTGAGAAGCGCCGGCGGGTCTACGTGCGTGCGAGCGAGCGAAGACGCTTGGGCGGTGTCGAGGGCGCAGTCATGTGGGGGCGATGTGCGGTTGCATAGTGGAGGGGAGCCGGGAGGCCGTGCTTGCGGTCATGCGCGGTTGCGCGAGGGAGCGGTTCCGATGGAACCCCATCCTTGCGCGTAATAGAGTATTGGGCGAGCGATTAGCCGGGGAAGCGTGCGATAGACGGGTCGATGATTCTTTTATTTATTTTTTAGTTGTAGAGATTTATAGAACCCAAGAAACATTTCTTTTCATTAGTAACATGAATATTTCGTTCACAAACAGTACGATTTTTCTTTTCATGATGTGCTCATTAGTAAAATTTTTATTTTTATGCCAGCCAGCGGAGAGAGGCGGAGCAGCCTGCTGCCCTGCTGCCCTGCCCACCAGCTCGAGGCGGCAGCAGCCTGCTTGCTGCCTGCAGCCGAGTGGCAGGCGGCAGCCTGCTGGCTTGCTGGCCTGCCCACCAGCCAAGGGCAGCGGCAGTAGCTTGCTGACCTGCCTGCAGACTGCAGCCAGCAGGAGTACTACTCCACTCTACTCCCTCCGTCCGATAAAAAACGCTATCGTAGTACTTTCAAAAATAATATTTAACTATTCGTCTTATTCAAAATTTTTATATAAATATTATGCATCTTGTTATGACTTATTTTATCATTTGAGATACTTTAATAATAATTTATCTATTGTATAATATCTATAAACTTTTTGAATAAGACAAATGGTCAAACGTGAATTTTGAAAGTACAGTAGGTGCTTGGCTAGCAATGATGGTGGAGTCCAGGAGGCAGCAAGGAGTCGGGAACCTTTCGTTCTGTCTGTGGATGATTGCAATATGGATTTAATAGGAGTAGAGAAATATAAGGCATACAGGTTGTAAAGGAACATACCTGGGGGAGGCAAGGTTATACTAGGAGGAAGCCTGGGCACATTAGCTGCAGGATGATTTTGCACACGTTGGAAAAAGGCCTCTGAAGGCTCAGGGAAGACAATCTCATCGTATGTTTCCACAACAACAGGCTTCTTGGTTGATTGAGGTCCAGCTTCTTCTTCTGGATACAGCTTAAGCTGATGAAACCTACATCGCTTGTGGAATTAACTATCCTGTTGACCCAAAAGTAAACAGCTTTGAAAAACAATACCAGCAGGACTTACAGATCCAGGCGCTTGTCACAGACATCACTGTGGAAATAAAGGGTGATTGCTATTTCAAACTCCCCCCATCCCGATTCAGACAGCTCAAAAGGAGGTTGCTCCACGACTCTTGTTGGGTTTTGGAAACTCGGGTGAAGCTGAAAGACCACACGCTTAACTATGACACTTAGATCCTCATTGTTTGCGGAGCGGACATATACAGTCCACTTGTGGGAGTTGTACCTACATACAAAGGCAGGGGGAAACAATTGGCCATTACGTTGAATTCACTGTAACAATCAACAGGCTAAATCTGTATCCAGAGCACGGCTATGGTCAGTATTTCGTGAACCAAAAACTTACTCGCTGGCCTTTTTACCGAGCCAGAAGGAAATGGTCCCATAAACAATAGGGAAACTGATCTCCACATCCTTGAGCCTTTTATTCTGTTGGAAAATTTCAGAAAGTATGAACTATCAGAGCTTATATATTAATAATAATCAATGAGGTCTACCAACTGATAAGCATGGACATTGCACACAACAGGAGCAAATCCAGTAAACGCCGATAATTGGCAAAAACAAATAAATAATACAAGTTAATACGCACTTAGTAGGCAGTAATTACATCAGATCCGAATACAAATAGCTTAACTTAGGGTTTGGGAGCTCGATTTCGTAGCAGGAAGGGGAGAGAAAGGGTAGGAGTACTTGGGTGCTCATCGCCGGTGGAAGGGCCCGAAGAAGATGACCCAACGACGACCTGGGCACCCGGCGTAGGGCGGCGGCGGTCGCCTAGTCGTTGCCATGAGCCCACGAGACGAGAGAGGGAACCGAGAGAAAGTACGCGGGGATTTTTTTTTTTTTGGTTGAAAAAAAAAGATATTACAGTGAAATCGGAAAAATGGATGCCGGACTGGGCTGGGCCCCTACAAGGCCCGATTAGCAGAGCAGCTGGTCTTCATACTGGGCCTTCATATCGATGCGCATCGTGAGATTCATCCGGCGCAGTTTTTTTTCCCCTTCTATAAAAAAACAAAAATACAGCGCATCTTTTTTTATTATTTTAATTCAAGCCATTACAATTTTCATGTTTTTAGATTTACCATTAAAATTCATCTAAATAAAATTTTGCCATTATAATTACTGAAGTTGCCGATAATTGTCATTATTGACATATCCGACGCTATATATTGCCCGAGGGAGGGACAGCTATGACTATGACATTGTTGTTGCCGGCCGTCTAGGATTTGCAGTGGGGGCAACGCGCCAAACAGGCGCTCTTTGTATCCCAACAGTCTGCTTTCGGATCAAGCTCGCAGCAGTAGCAGTCGGCATCTCCTTGGCCGAAATCACAGGCACGCACGCGTTTGACGCAGAACACGAGGCCGCAGTCATCATTCTTCTTCTCATCTAATGACACGGCGTCGTCGGCGACGATCATGGTAGCAGTGGCACTTGTGTTATTAGTAACAACCTTGTTGATCGTGGCATCGTCATAGAATAGCTGATAATGGCGACCTATAACAACATCGTTTGTCTAATTAGCCAAACTTATCAGATATTAGAATGATATTAAACTTAAATAAAGTATAAGAAGATCAAGATCAATTGTGATTGTGCGTACAGTACTACTTACAGTCTACATGTGAGAGAACTAGAAACAGTATAGCCACCGCGCACACGACGCCACCGTTGCCGCAGATGCTCTTTCATCATTGATGGCTTGTGGTGACTCCTGTAGATTGGATAAAAAATACACAGGGCTTGCTCGTTTATATAGTCGGCTGATTACACAATTTAGGTAATATATCAATAAATGACAGATTTGCTACTATATCAATTTAGGTAATATATCAATCAATAAATGACAGATTTGCTACGAGGCCTAATTGGCATATATAGCAGCCTAGCCCGGCCTGCGATCGATCATCATGTATGCATCTAAAATTCTCAACCCAGTCCTCTGTACAACTCCGGCGAGCTACTCTTCGTAAAAAAAAAAAAAAAAAAAAAAAAAAAAAAAAAAAATCCCGGCGAGCTACTGCCGGATTCCGATCGTGCTTGACGCTAGCTGCTGGTCCCTTCCGTCGTGCTCAGGTGCCGATTTGATCGATCGAACATCGATGTAGTAGTGAGTAGTGACGACAGTTCATGCCTGGTGACAGTTTAGTACGTACCGTGATATAGTAACGACTCCACACAAGATGCATGATTAGTGAAGTCGAAAAAGCTCTTCTACAATCTCACGATCGCCACCTCATATTATCAACTCGACCGATAGACTCGGTCGTAGATGGTGTATATAATGCTTTACACAACTTCATCATACTATAACGATCAAGTGTAATTAAACAACTTTAATTTTAGTAGTAGTACTTGATGAAATAGCTAGCATACTCAGACAAAGTAAACACCATTACACCACGATCATTCGATAAGTGCAAGGAACATACTGTGTCACTGTGTGAAGTTCTATCCCTGCCATCCAAGGCAATTACAATTAAGTATATATGATGTCATATTTCACACAACAAGATGCTCAGCTTATAATTAAGATCTAGTCGCTGTCCCAATAATCACTATCATCGTCGTCATCGCAGACTCGGTAGTTCAGGTAGATGGCATCATCCTCCAGATGATACACCGAGTCCACGAATGAAGCTTCTACCTTAATGAGCCAGTCGTTGTAGTAAAATTGTGTATGTGACCCAAAGTTAGCCTCCTCAAAGTCAGACCCATGGAAACACGGCAAGGCTGGATGGATGATCCTGCTCTGTCGAGTCTCACAGAAATAGCACCGAGCTGCTTGTCCTGCAGATGCAACAAACTATAAATTAGTTATGTGTACGCGCATTAGTATTTGGAAACCCCCACTCTAATAAGCAAACATTATGTGTCTAAAAAATCAAAACATCTTATAATTTGAAACATAATTAGCAGTATGCTTTACCCATCAATTATTCGTGCAATATACTCCCATCATCAATTGGTACATGTAATCAAATCATACTATAGAAGATATGAGTAATGAAAATCTATTGCTATACCTTTCACCAAACCAATCATGTAAAAACCTTTTTTTTGCAATATTTTGCTGATCAGCTTTTATAAAATTTGACTTCTCTGATTTAGACTATATATTCGAAATCAAACTGACATGCCAGATTGCAAAATTGATTATAGTAGTAAGAATGAAAAGCGAACATTATTCCGATTGACCATGCATATACGTACATAACAATACAGAAATCTTGACTCATAGATGGAGAAAGAATGAAAAGCGAACATTATTCCGATTGACCATGCATATACGTACATAACAATACAGAAATCTTGACTCATAGATGGAGACTTAGGTAGAGCATGCATACCTGCTTGTGGATGCGACCAACTCACAGGGGCACACCAAGAATCTTGGTAATCATCGTTGTTACATTCAGCAAAGAAGAGCTTTGGATGGTTTTCATCATCACCCAGTTCTTTGCCTAACCGAGTCGCCAGAAAGTTGATATGTGAGTGCAGAAATTTGAAAGGGTAATTATTCGCACTGTAGCCTCTATCTGCATCGCTCGAGCACATCTCTGGCCCAACTACATGCTCATTGACGCCACAGATGACATGAACCTTATACTGGCATTCCTGCAGTTTTAAATTTCAGCAGCCATGATTGAAAAGAGCAGGGTTAGCTTAGCTAGAATGGAATTAAACGAACTGTCATATATAGCAGATAAGATACTGATGATGATGCAAGAAGGAAGAAACCAACCTCAGTTCTGTTGAATTTCTCCAGTGCAGCTGCCACCATGCTGCTGACTCGATCATGCTGGCCCCAGAAACTATGCACTTGTCTAGACCACCGGAAGAATACGCTCCTGGCTACCTCCTCAGGCTCCGGCTCTCGTTGCCGGAGCGACGTGCCATCAGAGGAGGAAGAACACCTGGACACTTGCACGCAGAGCGAATCGAGCTGCTCCTTCGAGATCGGGCGGCCTTCGCGCAGACGCAGCGCCTCCGTGGCGGCCCTGAGCTTTTTCATTGAATCCGGAGACCCGAGGAGCTTTGTGTGCAGGGAGAGCAGATCAGACTGCTCCTTCGAGAACACGTGACGATAATCCTCCAGACAGAACCCGTCCGAGGCAGCCATACTACGTGTAATCTCAGGTGTGAGTGGGATGCAGCCATGGAACGCGGCGATGGCCGCCACGGCGTATGCTTCTTGGACAGTGGCCGCCGGCGTGCCGACCTCCGTAATGTGAGCCGCGGCTGATCCTGATCCAACCTGCGGGCAATCAGACCAGTCCAGCTCTTCTTCGTCTCCGTCGCGTATGGTGGTGGTGGGCGGCGGCGTATGGTCGAACAGGTGGGGGTCAGCGGCTCTCAAGCTGCCGCCCGCCGCCAGCAGGCGCTGCAAGGCGAGGTCTTGCGTGAGGTCCGGGTAGCGGGTGCAGAGGAAGGAGACGAGGCCGTACATCGACCGCGCCGCGACTCGCCACAGGGAGCTGGTGCTGATCATGGCCACCTCGAACGGTTTGCTCGTCGGGAAGGTCGCCTCGTGCCAGACCGTGTTGACGACGATGTTGGCGACGGGGTCCAGCGGGCCGTAGCAGTAGCCGCCATGGAGCATGCTGCGGTGCAGCCGCTGCGCCAGCTCGTCCTTCGGCAGGCTGCCCAGCGCCTTGAGGTAGAAGCCGTGGATCGTCGCCAGGAGCATCCGCTTCATGGCTCCCCCGGACGGGAGGGAGCTCCCGGCCGACCACCGGAACGGCGGCGGCGAGCCGGCGTCGGGCGAGCTCCCACGGCTGTTTGAGCTCGAGGTCATCGGGCTGTGGCGTCCGGACCAGCAGCCGGGCTACCGCGCGATTCATGGCGTCGTAGTCAGGACGGGGGCCGGAGAGGTGGGAGACCAGCTCGGCCAGCCCGCGCGACACGCGCCGCCACCCTTGCACGAACAGCTGCGGGTCGGGGTGGCGGGCGGCGACCGCGGCGCATCTGAGGGCGGTCTCTACCGCGGCAACCGTGGTGGCGGAGCAGTAGCCGAACCGCCGCGTCCACCCGCGCCTGCCGATGACGAGGAGCGCGGCGGCGAGCGGGTCCATGTCGGCGGCGTCGAGGTACGCCGTGGCCTCGGCGTCGGGGAGGTACGGGAAGAGGCAGGTGAGGAAGGCGACGAGGCCGTCGAGCGACCGCTGGGCCCGGGCCATGCTGACGCTGATGCTGTCATCGCCGTCGAAGATGACGCTGCTGATGAGGCGCATGTTGTTGTTGCTGCCCGGCGGTGGCGGCGCGGCGGCGGCGGCGACGTCGTCGTCGAAGAGGACGCTGTTGACGTGGATGTTGGCGGCGGGGTCCAGGAGGCCCAGGCAGCAGCAGCAGCCGTCCTGTACTACGTCGTCGTCAAGCTTCGCCCTGCGCCTTGAGATCGTCGTCTTGATCTTGGAAACAGCTGGCGCCGGCACGCCCAGGCAGCAGCCGTATCCGCTGCCGCTCCGTAAGTCCTCGTCGTCATGCTTCGCTCGGCGGCAGATTGTCTCGATCTTGGCAACAACTGGTTCGATCTCTTTTTTCTTTTTTGTAAATGTAGAAGTTTTCTTTAAGTTCTGTCGGCCAAAAGATGCGGGCGCGGCCGCCACCGCCGGCGGTGGACATGCTCGGGGGTACGTCGAGCCGTCGAGAGGTGGCTAGCCGTGCGTGATGAGTGATGACGAGGAACGGGACTGCTGTGTACTGTTCGATCCTTGGTGCAGAACTGCAGTCTGCAGACGAAGAGGGTGACACTATATATATTACATATACTGTGTATGTGTGTAACGGAAAGATCGCTGAACGTGTCTGAATACAACTAGAGATCTAAACACAACAGTGCAAGCAAAATTTCTGCCATAATTTTTTTGTCCAACTAAGATCCACTCAATAGTCAATACCATTTATGTTTTTCCGTCTCAGCTTTTATCTCCTATTCCCGGACGTACACGACGCTAGGTTCTTCATGCGTCAGGACTCGGAGTAGGAAGGTGTCGCCCTCCGATCTATAATGTCCGTGACTTTTTTATTTTTATTTTTTATTTCCTAATAAAGTAACTGTTTTTTAAATGTTGATCCTTGTTTCTATTAGTAGGTTGTTGGTACTAATTAGAAATAAATTATTATCATAACATGATTCAACCGATGACTTAACAAATCTTAAATTTGAAAACTTTGTCATCCAACCTAAATAAATATTTTTTCAAGCTATTTTCATATCAAGTTGTCTGCATAAACTAACTCTCTCAAGACGGTTAACTCCTTTCTAATTTTAATGGAATATTAATTTTATTAAAGTTATAAATTGTATGGAGAACTATAACTTTCATATAGACCATATCAATATCTAAGATTATTTGATAATTTTAAATATCAAATTCCAAAATCTATAAAAATACAACAACATTTTAGGACTCTAAACAATTTTAATTCAAATACTTTTCAACTATAAAGTCGTAGATCATGTTGAGGGCTACAATTTTCATATAAAGTTTATCTACATTTGAGTTCATATGAAAAGTGATGAATTATTTTTTTTTAATATAGAGTTTTTAGATCGCCATGTTTTGACCTAAATGAGACTCAAAACCAAATTTAGTGACTGAGATGATACAAATGAACAAGTTTGATGATCTAGACAGGTAATTTTCAAGTTTAGAGATTAGGATGACACAAGCGAACATATTTAAGGACATAAACGAACGATTTGCGAGTTTAGAGGTCGGGATGACACATCAAAAATAGTACTTTTACAAATTAAGCTATCACGGTCGTTGCCGTTGTATAGCAAGCTAAACCGAACAGTCAAACGTTTGATATTTTTTTCTCTCGTGGCAACGTGCGGGCAAGTTTGCTAGTACAGATAGAAAGGAGAAAAAAGTCAATTGATTTGGGAGTTTTCTCAAAGCCAATTTCTTGCCCGCCAAAAACTTACCTGTTTTCCCTCTTCTCTTTCCTAATATAATCAGATCAGAGTATGTTGCGACAATAACTTTAAGGTTTCCGCTATTTGTGTGTCGTCAGATTTTGTGTCTCTCAATCTGTCAAATTTTCGTCCGTCCATTTTTTGTCAAGATTCGTGTTGTGTTTTGCTGTTTCTGTTGGGTCCGCAAGTGTGTTTGGGTTGTCAGGTTCGCCATCGTTCATAGGTCACTGCCCACCAGCTTTAACGGATCGCTGCTCTGATTTGGGCCATGTCATTTTTCTCCATTTCCTTCTAACTTTCTTCCTTGCGCTGTGTCGCTCATGGGCAGAGGTGTTTGTGCCCTTCGCTGGCACTGGCTGCTCCCCTCATCGCTACTGCGTCGCGCGCCCCCGCGCCGTGGTATACATCCTTTTGGCCCTGTCCTCCTCAATCACTGCTCTGATTTGTGCATGCGCCTCAACGCCTTGTTTTCGCGCTGACGATTTTTGCTTGCTGTTGTGTGTCGCAGCCGGCGAGATCCCCCGGTTGAAGCTATTAGAGTTGGGTGCTGCTGAGTTTTCGAGTTGTCCTTGTTTGTTGTGTGTCTTTGTTGCACCAGCTGCCTTCTGTTCCCCGTTGAGGTTTGTTGTTTGATCTCCTTGTTATGAGTTTTCCCCATTGTGTGCTTGCTCGCTAATGTACTGGCATAGGCCGCAGAATGGAAGTGAGATTAGGGGTTGTAGGTGATTGTATTTGTTTGTGGGTGAGGTAATTGAGGCTGATTTGTGTTTAATCTGACAATTGGGTAGTGTGTTGTTGCCATCTTTAGTTGACAGATTTGCGTTGTTTTTTCTGTCACTTTCTTTGCTTGAGCTGTCTTCTTGTGATTGGATGGAAATTTGACAGATTTTAGGTACTTATAAATCTGTCAGCAGATAACTAGTTAGTCCCTTAAGTATCGAAGAATCCTTTTAGGTATCCTTCATAAATTTGACTTTCCCTGTATAACCAAGTGAGACTTTCCCTATCCCCAGATGAGACTGGCATCCGGAGCACGCTCTAGGAACACATCCGGATTGGAGTATAATTAAGTATATCAACACAGAAGAAAGCATTCTGGTATCTTCTCTATATTAACCAAGCGCTTCTCACATACAACAACACTGGGGAAATAAAAGGTTTATTGCTGTCAAAGCTGAAACTTTCCCATCCAGATTCAGACAACTCAAAAGATGGCTGATCTATAGCTCTTGGCCATTGGAAACTTGGGTAAAGTTGAAACACCGTACACTTAGCTGTGATGATCAGGTTGTCATTTCACCATCAAACAAGCTTCTTAGCTCTATGGTGGAAGTCCCAAATCCTCCATGGTGAAACTCGTGCTCTAGAGATCCATGTTTTCAAAACTGTAGCTGTTTCAAATAGTTTCCTGTCCGAGACAAAACTCTCTCCATGCTTGGAACAATATGCTCCTTCACGGTAGCGGAGGCGCATGCCTCTACTTTGGTCTCCATGTAGCTCTACTGCTGCTCCTTATATTTTAAAAGCATAAACCTAAATAAATCTATAACTAATTTATGCATATCCAATGTGTATGAAATTTTACCATAGCCATAAAAATTTTATCACAATTAGACCATAAAAACGAAACCATTAATTAATTAAAGAAAAGAAAAGATCTGAAATTACAAGAAAAACAACAAAAACATTGCACTAAAATATACCGTATTATGTGTTCACTATATAGATCTGCTCATGTGGAGTGTAGCAAAATTAGATTTTTATGTTTTATGATTTTTCCAAAGATTCAGCCAAAATAAATATAAACGAAAAAGATAAAAAATGCATTAAAAACACTTAACCAGGCTAAGGAGATTATTGGTTTTAAAATTTAAGGAATATGGTTTATCCGGTTTTCGAGTTTAAGGAGAAAAAAACAGAATTTAGAATGTAATATGACTCTTTTTCTTAAAAAAAAAAAAGGAAGTTCGAGCAAGGTAGCTCGGGGACCGGTGAGAATTGTCGGGGTGTAAAGTTGTGGTGGCAACTGGAGCAGGCCCAGCCCATAAAGCAGGTGGTTGGCTTTTGTTTGTCCTAACAGGCCCATTAATTTCTCCCCAGACTTGGGCTAGGTTTGAGCTGTCTTCCTATTTCTCGATCCCAACAAAAAGAAGTTATCACCAATAGCGTGGCTATTTTCCCCTCTCAAATCAAAACGAAAGAAAGAAAATGGAAGGCAACGAAAAAGAGGGACAGAGAGGGAGAACTGTGGCTTTTCCCTCGCGAGACGATAACTCACACTCACACACAAACACAGGCAACGGACTCAGTGCTCTTCGGTTCACCAATCACCATGCCTTGCTTTCAATCTTTGATTTACAGCTGCATGACCTTATTATTATCCGATAATGGAACAGTGAAGTAATAATACCAGCTCTCCAACTCCAACAATGCACGTGCACGCTCCTCCACTCACCCTACTACGTACTACGTACCCTGGCTGGCTGGCTGCAAAGCGTGCGGCCGCATCCGAATGGCCCATCCATCCATTCCATCGATCCGCCGGCCGCCTGGAAAGGGACGGGACCGGGAGTCCGGGACCGATCCGTCGCCGTCGCCGTCGTGGCTGCCTGCGCCGCGCCGTCGTCCCGAGCCGCCCGACATGCCACGCGCGGCGCAACGTGCGCCCAACCAAACCCGAGGGCCCAGCCACGGGCCGTCGTCGCTTCGGCAGCTGAATGGCGACTGTGCCTGCGCCCTGCCTGATGACGGACGGACACTTGCCTAATTAATGGAACTAGCTTGACGGTCTTTTTATACCTGACCACGGCATGTACCACACGAATTTCATATTATAGCTTAGGAGCACAAGTCAGTCTGCAGTAGTAGACGAACACATAATTCTCGGCGCATGAAGCACGAGAGGGCCGGGCCGGGCCGGCACGGCACGGCCCAAGTCCCAGCTCTACTTATACGCCTACACGCTTATACTTATTAATTAAAAAGATTTTCACATGCTTGTCCTTTAGTACGTGACTTTTTTTTTTTTTTTCTCTTGCATTTATTTTCTGGCAAACGTAAAAATTAAATAATAAATATGTTATTAAACCATCGATCATTTTGTTCTCTCCGTTCGATTTTCACGTGCTGCTCTTTCAGTACATGACTTTCTTTTCTTTTTTATCTTGCATTTATTTTCTTACAAATATAAAAATTAAATAATAAATATGGTATTATGGGTGTTTAAACAATCGATCATTTTGTTCTCTAATAATAAATATTACTTACACCATTAAATTATTGATGCAGCTTTCGCTATAAATAAAACTTATTGGAAAACATTGTTTTTAGCCTATCTAGCAATCTAATTGTGATTTTACCCTTATTTTTAAATTTTATAATTTTGCTCTTGCAATTTCTAAACGAAACCTCCATTTACCCCTAATTTGGATATCCATTAGTTAGGGGTGAAATAAAAAAAATAATAAAAACCCACGGAAAATAAGCTAGGGAAAAGATAAAGTGTACCGAATCCTTATCTCTCCCCATCACATACCCGCATCGAAATTTAGAAACCTAATCAAGCTTATAGTGGGTACAGTGGTTGGGATGCATCAAACGGTCGCATTGGGGTGAGACTGCACGAGCCAAGTCGCATGAAGGGAAAGCGCACGCGGTCTAAGTGATGATCATGAAGTGCGGCCTTCAAGTGCGATGAGCAATGTGACGACCACAAGAAGTTATTATTATTCCCTAAGGGGTGAGCGTGGTTCAAGCTCAAGGACCTACTCCGTGCGTACATTGATGTTGAGCAATGTAATTTCGGCACGCCATACAAAGTGACCTTGCTGAATAAGTCATCTCCAATGATGAAAGCAGTTCAACGAGATGAATGACATCAAGCGAGAGGACTTCTCAGAGCACATACGCGGATTGTTGAGGGGGCTCGTCTATCAAAAACTGCTTCAACAACTGCTCCAACGATGTTCGTCATCAACTAATCACAGACTATGTGGTCAGTGGCAGCTTGGCTCATGCTCCATATAACTCTATATCAACACATAGATAATATAAAAATTAAGCGTGAATATTTAATACATTTTTTCTTCCATTGCAACGCACAGACATGTTTGCTAGTATACTGTATATGTGTGTAACGTAAAGATCGCTGAATGTGTCTGAATACAACTAGAGGTCTAAACACAACAGTGGATGGCAGCAAGTAATTAGAACACAAATAGAAAGGAGAAAAAGTCAATTGATTTGGGAATTTTCTCAAAGCCAATTTCTTGCCCGCCAAAAACTTACCTGTTTTCCCTCTTCCCTTTCCTAAAATAATCAGATCAGAGTATGTTGAGACAATAATTTTAAATAAAAGGATCGACCATCAGAATCCTTTTAGGTATCCTTCATAATTTTGACTTTCCTTGTATAACCAAGTGAGACTTTCCCTATCGCCAAGTGAGACTAGCATCCGGACCGAGTATAATTAACTATCAACACAAAATAAAACATTATAGTATCTCTATATTAACCAAGCGCTTCTCACATACCACAGCACTGTGGGAAATAAAAGGTTTAATTGCTGTTTCAAAGCTGAAACTCTTCCCATCCAGATTCAGACAACTCAAAAGATGGCTGAGCTTCAACTCTTGTTGGCCATTGGAAACTTGGGTAAAGTCGGAACACCGTACCGTACACTTAGCTATGAGGATCAGGTTGTCATTTGACCATCAAACAAGTTTCTCAGCTCTATGGTGGAAGTCATAACTCCACGGCAAACTGCTCCATGGTGAAACTAGTGCTCTAGAGATCCATGTTCTAAAAAATAAGCTCTTTCAAACATACTCCCTCCGTACAGTGGCGGAGCCGGACGTAAAATGTAGAGGGGGCCAATTTGACAACTGAATCTATATATACATAAGTGGTAGAAAAATCAATGTTAATACTTATGACTAGATCACAGTAAACAAATACATTGGACAAAAAAATAGCTGAGCATAAAAAAAAATCTCTAACAACGCAACATAAGATCTCAATTGACAACAAAATACTACTTAATTAGCCACTTCTAGCAATATGTAGATTTTATTGATTGAAAAGTCAGGAAGGAAAAAGATAGAAAAATCAACGGGACTCAATATGACGCATAGCAACAGAGACAAAGAAAATAGGATAATGGAGTAACTAGTAATAATTGAGCTGAACGGTGGGAGCACTGCTACATATATAATTGTTTTTTTATTCTTTGGATGGAGGACGATTGCTATGTAAAGGCATGCATGTCTAATGCTGACTGGCCGCCGGTCGATTACTGCTAACTCGCAAGACTTAGACGCATGCACTTGCAGACTTCAGGAAATCACAGAGGCAAGGGGGCCATGGCCCACTATGGCCCCCATATAGCTCCGCCAGTGCCTCCGTATAGAAAATAGAAGTTATTTTGGACAAGGTTTGGATCAAACATTGCGGATATAAATCATGAATAACTTTTAAATTATTAAGTTTGAAAATGTAAAAAATTATATGAATAGATTTGTCTTGAAAAATACTTTTATAAAAGTATAAATATATCACTTTGTGATGAATATTTTTTATAAAAATATTTTAAAAAAGTTATATTATAGAGCAACGACTTCTATTTTTAACATGAAGGGAGTACCTTAGTTCCCTGTCCGAGACAAAACTCTCTCCATGCTTGGGACAAGCTGCTCCTCACAGTAGCGGGGGCACATGCCTCTATTTTAGCCTCCATGTAGCTTTGCTCCTGTTTCTTAGATTTTACAAGCATAAACCTTAATAAATCAATCTAGTTATACAGGATCCAATGTGTATAAATTTTACTATGGTCATAAAACTTTTATCGTAATTGGACCATAGAAACTATAGCAAAAAAACAACAAAATATATTGCACTAAAGTATACCATATTATATGTTCACTATATAGATCTACTCATGCGGAGTCTAAGAAAATTGGATTTTCTATTTTATGTTTTTTTAAAAGATTTAGCCAAAATAAATATAAATGAAAAAGACAAAACCTCATTAAAAGCGCTTATAACCAGACTAAGGAGATAAAACCATTGGTTTTAAAATTTCAGGGAGGTGATTTATCGATTTTAGAGTTTAGGTATAAAAAAACAGACTTTGAAATGTAATATGTTTTTTTTTTTAAGAAAAGGAAGTTCGAGCAAGGTAGCTGCAGCTCGGGGACCGGTGTGAATTGTCTGGGTGTAAAGTTGTGGTGGCAACTGGAGCGGGCCCAGCTCATAAAGCAGGTGGTGGGCTATTGCTTGTCCTAACAGGCCCATTAGTTTGTCACCCAGACTTGGGCTAGGTTTGAGCTGCTCTGTCACGATAGATAGAAGTTACTACTAACGTCCTCTTATTTCTCAATCCCAACAAAAGTCAGTACTACTAACGTGGCTATTCTCCCCTCTCAAATCAAATAGAAAGAAATCGAAAGAAAGAAAAATGGAAGGCAAGGAAAAAGAGAGAGAGAGAGAGAGAGAGGGAGAATTGTGGCTTTTCCCTCGCGAGACGATAACTCGCACACAAACACAGGCAACGGACTCAGTGCTGTTATGTTCACCAATCACCAATGCCTTGCTTTTCAATCTTTTGTTTACAGCTGCATGGCCGTATTATTATCCGATAATGGAACAGTGAAGTAATAATACCAGCTCTCCAACTCCAACAATGCACGTGCACGCTCCTCCACTCACCCTACTACGTACTACTTCCCTCCGTCCACGGAAGCACGCCGTCCGAAACGCGTGTGTTTGTGATGGGGTACGGTTTCCCAACGATAAAGTCAAGTAAGCGCAGAGGAGTACGTACCGTGGCAGGCTGCAAAGCGTGCGGCCGCATCCGAATGGCCCATCCAGCATCCATTCCATCGATCCGCCGGCCGCCTGAAAGGGACGGGACCGGGAGTCCGGGACCCGATCCGTCGCCGTCGCCGTCGTGGCTGCCTGCGCCGCGCCGTCCCGAGCCGCCCGACATGCCATGCGCGGCGCAACGTGCGCCCAACCAAACCCGAGGGCCCAGCCACGGGCCGTCGTCGCTTCGGCAGCTGAATGGCGACTGTGCCTGCGCCCTGCCTGATGACGGACGGACACTTGCCTAACTAATGGAACTAGCTTGACGGTCTTTTATACCTGATGATGAGGAGGAGGTACAGTAACGCACTACTGCAAATCTCAACTGAAATCTGAAAAGGCCTTCGGACGTACGATACGATTCCCCTTTGTTCATACATTCTCCATACACACGGCATGCGAGTACAAATTAGTGAGACAGCGTCGTTGCCAGGGGGCCGATCACCACAACAGGGCTTATTTTGAGGTGTTGGCCATGGGACCAGAGCATTAAGCATACTTAGATCTGATCTGAACTGGGAAAAAAAACGCCAACAGCGCCAATAGCTATCATGAGATCTGGGATGCGATGCAGAGAGAGATGGTTATGGCTACCACGAATCAGGTTATGGGTTTCTCTGATCCTGATTACCGGCTGCACTCTCTACAGGTTGGATATCATATCAGCAGAGACGCAAGCCGCCAGGGAATGTCATGCTCATGCTGTCTATAGCCTTTTCCTGTCCCATCTGCACCGAGGCCCACACGATCCCTGCTCTTCATGTGCCAAAGGGCATGCACCTGCTGCCACTGGGCAACTGGCAGTATCTTCTTTCACGAGTTTGACATGAGCGCATCTCACTCTCCCCAGTTCTCGCAATGCAGTCCCAGAGGGATCTTCGGAGCAACGGTAAAAAGAGACATTTTTTATGCGGCGCTGTGGCGGCTGCCCATCCGATCCCCTCTCGGTGCTTTTATCTCAGCTTATCAGTTGATTTACAAGTCGCCAGCAGTTGCAACAGTATTTTTTCTCTAAGAGATCAGTCGTTTCGGCTTATTAGCCGGTTTATAAAGTTTTGTGCTCGAGTACACGCATACGCGCACACATGCACAGTTCTCATGACGGGTTCATCCTTCTTCCTCCTCCACCTTTTCACGTGTAGAGGTCGAGCGCCCTTTTCAGATCCGACCGTGCGCGTGTGCACGCATGGTGGGAGTGTGTTCTCCGAGCCTGACCTCGTCTCATGATCATTGCTCTTGGATTCCAGGAGATCTCGCCATCGCCAAAGCCGATGCTTCACGAACCATGATCGATTATATATGTTCTGTACATCAGGAACATGAAGCACCACCACATCTGCTAATCCCTGCCATCTTTGTCTTGGTGTTCAGAATTGTGTGTACGCATGCAGCTCTTGCTCTCACGGCTTCTCCACGAACCATGCATACGGCTTACCGACATATTAGGACGGACGGACAGACCGCAGACCGACAGGTCGGCGTCCTCCCGGCATGCAGCAGCTAGAATTTGTCCAAGCCAAGACGGCTCAGCAATCCGCCAATCCGACTGCTGCCAATAATCTTCAGCGGCGGAGGCACACGGACGACGGATGGATCCAAGGCAGCTGGTTTTGGCCTCAGTCTTGTTTCTGCCGGTCTCTTCTCCCATGAACGAATTGCTATTGCTAGTAGTACCTGCGAGCATCGAGCAATGGGCCAGGAAGAATCCAAGGAGAGAACAACACAACAATCTGCCTCTGCGCTGCATGCACAGACACAACCTAGCGGCAGCGCTAGATGCGGATTATCCGGCCTTTTTACGTCCAAAAAAAAAAAAAATGATCATTATATATATATATATATATATATATATATATATATATATATATATATATATATATATATATATATATATATGTATGTGCATTATTATGCACTGAAGTCTGAAGATGTTAGCTTAATCTTTGTATAAATTATAAGCGAGGTAGCCACTAGCCAGCGCCCAGCGAGCATTTTCTTGTTGTTTCGTGCAGCGCATGCACTTGAGCTCTGAACAATGATCAGAAGAAAACCAGATGGAGCTTCAGTTTGGAAGCTGTCAGCAAACAAATACTGATAATGCATCCAGCCATCATGCATGCATGTAGTTTTAGGAGGAATAATCAATGCCATCCTTGTGAAAAGAACATCTGTCTACACCTTTACGGAAGATCGATCATAGCGCATTAGTTTTTGCAGAAAATCATGGAATAATTCATTCATCCATTCATGCCATGAAAAAAATTAAAGCAGGTAAATAAAGTAGGCGATCATTCTTCTATCTCAATCTCCTTTGACCCTAGTCTGTTCTTTGGTCGCCCCAAACCACCGGACGTACAGAGAAGCTACTAGCCCAAGTCAGATCCACTAAGCATTGCTTCAAAAAAGCTAAGCCCCTTTATTTTTCCCCTCATGATGAATTGAATCAGCATGGTTCTTCAGGAAAAAAAGATAGCTGGTTTTGTTTTTACCTTTCAAGAGAGGTTTTCAAAGAAGTTAACTTGAACCTAAACCACAAAGTAGCCTAGTCCCTAGATGTATAAAACTTTAGGGAATCAGGCCACTAGGGACTACTAGTCCTAGGTTTTATGGTTTAATCAGTACTTAAACAAGCACACGTGACCTTGACGAGAGCAAGAAAAAATGATGTGCACGGTAAGCAAAATCGTTACAGGGACCGACGAACTCAAAGTGAAAGGGATGTCGTCCTCTTTTCCTTGGAGACCAATGGAGTCCTTGATGATGTACAGATAGTGCTACCAACTGATCAACTAAGTCTTTTCAGTGTGACAGTAATACAGATGATAGGTGTCTCACTCAGCTCAGGCACTCAGCTGTCAGCTCTGTATGAGGACAAGTAGTAGTAGTAGTAGTACATTGCAATCCAAGAAAGGGCGGTTCCAGGCTCAAGCTCAAGGTTGTCTACCTGCCCTACCTCTGCCTCAAATTCCTCTGTGGTTTTGACGACACAGGGTTCATGAAGGACGGACAGTAGGATCAAATTCGTCTGTTCTGACGAACGGAACCTCAAAAGGGAAAGCGAGAATGGTGTATTGTTTGTGAATCCCCCAAGAAAACCAGTAGACCGATTGAAACATGGCACCAACTGGATTGAACTTGAGCAACACACACTTTGACTGTATGTATCATCGACAATGACGCGATCGCTGTTTCTTTTCGATAAGGTCAGCATAAAAATGAGATCGAGTGGATGGTACTGATATATGGGAATAAAGGTAGTTGAGAAATGCAACTCATGTTTTGCTCTTTGATTATTCCAACAAAAACATGCTGCCCTGAACTGACAGGTGACATTCCATAAATCATTGATTGGCAGCATATTTTTATGAACACAGCACCTGCAAATCCAAGACTTATTTATATTTATCAAATAATCCTGATTTATTGAATCAAATAATTCTGTCGTCAGAAAGATTCTGCGTCATTTTTTTTTTGTTCAGAGAAGTGTTTTTCTACAACAACCGTAAAAAGGAATCTCAAAAAAAAAAAGTTGTTCCAATTTTGAACCATTCCCCCTCCATCGAAACCCCTCCAAAGGTTGGGTTTAAATCAACCAAATCCCAGGACGAAAAGGGCCCAAACACGTAAAGAAAGCAACAGTCGTCACAGCTTTTCTCGACCCTCTCTTTCCCCACTCCCAAACCCTCCTCCAGAAAAAAAACGTTTGCCAGGCAAATTCAAACGCGCCCCGCTAATCGGGCCCACGTCGCTAAAAGGGCCCACCTGCATACACACCCCGCTACACGGGTACAATGCCTCGGCCGCACGGAACAGCCTCGCACGTCGGCGGATCCCACCCACCCATCCCACTGTCACAGGGACCCACGAGATCCTGGACCCACCTTGAAGTGACCGGGAGCTGAGCCGACACCGCGAGCCCCGGGACACAGCCCGCGACACGAGTACACGACACAGCCGAGGGCTCCGCTCCGCTCCCCAGCTCCGCCTTCGTCCTCCCCGTCCGTAGGAGGCTCTTCCCTTCCCCACACCAACTCGCTCGCCGGCCAAAGCGTCCCTTCTCATCCCCTCCCCACCTCTCGCTGTCGGTGGGCCCCGCGGCGCCGTCCCATCCGGCCCTTCCCGCATTTAATCCTCGGCGTCCGTGCTCGCTCACGCCCCGCCCGTGAATCGTGATCTCGCCGTCTCCCTCCTCCCTCCTCTCTCTGCCTCTGTCGCGCCGCACGAGCCCCCCGTGAGGTGGTGCTGGTGGTGGACTGGTGGGAGTGTGGGGGGTGCTAAATGGCGAGCAGCGGGGCGAGGAACGGGTGGGCCCCAGGATGAGCGCGAAGCCGGACCGGCTGGGCGCCAGCGCCACGCCCAAGACGGCCGCGGGGAAGCAACGCCTCTCCTCGGCGGGCGGCGCGTACCGGCGGACCAGCTCGGGCCCGCTCGCCGGGGCGCCCGGCGGCCGCGCGTCGTCGGATGGAGGTGGGTTCGTGCGGGCTCTTGCTCTGGCTCTGGCTCTGGCTCCGCCGCTCCGGTGGTGCGGAGTGGGATCCGGATTTGGATTTTGGTTCGGCGGGGGTTTGGGTGGGTTTGTGGGTTCGAATCAGACTGCTCTGATCTGCATTTGAAAGAACTTGGCCTGCTCCGCTGTTCCGAGTCGCTGCTGCTCAATCTGCTGCTTCAACGCACGCGATTTTGTGTGGGGGGATTTTACTCTTTTCATTCACGTAAGTTGCTGCGGATCGCCAATTTTCATTTTGATTGCTAATGTTGCCTCGTAGCGTGATCGGACTAGCGAATTCAGTCAGATTTTGGGCTTGCTAGTTGAGCTATTTGCTTGTGTTGAATTTGCAAGTGTGTAACGTATCTGCAGAGCAATCGCACCACATTTTGAACTGACTGACGTTGTGCGTTTCATTAGTTATTAGTTAGGTATAAACGTCGTTATTCAGCTACTGCTTGATTTCTTTTTTTTCCAGATTGGAATGGGGTTTGGTTTGACTCCGGCAGGGCCTCGGTGTATTGTTTTGGTTACGGGTGATCGTGTGTTCCATATATTGTTGTTGCATACATGTCGTGATGACCACGAGCTCCCTGCACCCCACCACAACCATCCATCTCACTTTTAGCTGCAGAACTGGTACAGCTCTTGAGAATAATGAAGAGCCACAGTTGGTAAATGTGTCTAGTTTTTACCTTGCAGAGGATGACACCAGTTGAATGTTACTATGTGTAGAATTAGTGAGTTACAATTTACATTAAGCCGCTCAATCCTCCATGTAAGAGATGTCCCTAAATTCCTATGAAACCAGTTGCAGTAACACTCTCTTTTAATTATACCGGATGTGTATTTTCAGTCTCAGTGAATTTCTTATCAGCTAAGGTGAAGTGCATGTGGAAAATGACTCACTTTTGGATACCAATTAAAATTTCTCCTGAGTTTGATTTGGATACTAATATGTGGCGTTTTGAAGTTCCTGGTCTACTATGTTTGGTGGTTCTCTTTGTGTTCTGTCAGTTTTGTCGCAAGGCCTGTGAGATTTTACTTAACTCTACTACCATGCCTGAAAAAAAGTACCCCTACAGAAAGTTGTTTTATGATAGTAGATGTTTCAGAAGAACTACTCAGCAGTGCCTACTTTGCTTTACTATATGCCCATGATATGATCATTCCTATCTGAGTCTTCCTTAATCGACCCAATAGAAGAATTATTATGAAAAAGATCGAATACCTAGTGATTCTTCTTTTGGTTTGTTTAAATTGTCTCATTTTTAGATTTTTTTTTTGACTGCACGCCAAGTGTATAAATTGTCTCATTGTTTGGTCCGTGGGCAACTCTGCTAGTGCGTAAGCTATTAAATATTTAAATTGCATCTTGCAATGTTGACAACTACTTTGCTATAGTGCATAGGCTGTTAAATTTCATATTGCAACATTTTTAACTCCATGCTGTGCACAACTCTTTCCTAATATGATAGTTCGATTATCTGAGGATTGAATTGTTGGTTGGCATTATGTGTAATGTTGAAATTATAAAGAACTCTCTGTTCTTGTTTTTTTTTCTGGCAATTTTGATTTGATCGAGTATCTATATTTTTGGTCAACTGAAGGAATCTACTCCTCTCTGGTCCTTGCAGTTTCTAGTAGAGTAAGGGTTGCTGTAAAGGCTTAGGCCTAGGAATGCAGAAGAGTTGGCAGCAGATGCAGATTTCGGTGATTGTGTTGAACTTCAGCCAGAGGTGTAGCCTGGTTCCTCTTTAGCATGCTGTGACAATTTTTTTTTGTTGTCTAACCTGATGGAAATTTTTATGAAGCTCAAAAGGTTAAAGCTTAGTAAAAATAATTGGGAGTCAGAAACTTTAATTCGATGAAGTGCTCACAGAGTTTTCTCTTCAAAAGCGAGTGTATGAAGTTGTTTCTTGAAACCAGTTGTAGAGGTATATGAATCTCAAGCTTTTAAACAACTTTTGGAGTTAATTATTTTGATCTTTCTGTTTTTTTTTTTCCTCATTTGAAGGTAGTCATAATAGGTTATATGATTCATTTACTGAATATTACATACTCCCTCCACGTCCCTGAAGGAAGTCCTTTTGAGGTTGTCTTAAGTTTTAAACTTTGATTACAAATAAATTCTTTTAGGTTGAGTTTGAAAATATGAAAGTGATATAAGTAGATTCATCTCGAATGTAGCTTCAACAAAGTATATATTGACTATACTTCATAAATATTTTATAGCAAACAGTAGCAGTCAAAGTTGTTTTTTGGTGACCGTGTCGATGTCCAAAACGACTTCTTTTAGGGACGATGGAGGAAAGTAATGATGCTGCGTGACACGACTTTGGGTATTGTATGCTGCTGATCCTTTTAATACCCATTTTTTCCCCTTTTTGTGTGCATGCTAGGTATTGCAAATTTTTCTTCATGATAAGGTTCCTAGACACCTAAAGCAATTTTGTAATTGCCTAGAATTTGTTTTGAAAGTACAGCATCTTTTATAGCTTATACTTTCGATCTGTTCGTTTTTAGTAGGTGTATTAAGATTTTGAAGTCTTTAGAGGTACACTTTCACAGTTTCTCTTACAAAATATCATCAGTTGCTACAAAATCATGCCATATTAAAAGATCTTTTCAAATACATATATATTCATATAACTTTTATACACTAAGCATGCATATAATTTCACTGGCTGTTGGTCAACATTTTGAAGTTTGACCTTTTTAAAAATCTAATACATGGATAAAGTAGTTGACAAGAAAGGACAAAGCAACTGTTCGGCCCCTTTATATTTTTGTTCTGGCCAGTACTGATAGTTGATTACTTTTTATGTGTTAATTCCTTAGCAATGTCTGTACCAATGTAGAATTCTGTGTGTTTGGCAGAGTGTTATGGAGGGATATAATGGTACAGTTATGGCATATGGCCGAACTGGTACTGGAAAACTTTACACTGGGGGACTTGGTGCGAAGAGACACTGCTGCTAGGGGAATCATGGTTGGGTGCAATGGAGGGATATTCTAGCGGGACATAACACCTGGGACGATTCTGTCTCAGTATCATATCTTCAGGTTTGTGATGGTGGGCCTTTTTTGTGGTTGTGGTTCAGTGGTTGTATCTATTAATCTAGTTGCCTTTGGGATGTTCTAACAATGTATACTGGATGGATTTATTTACAGTTGTACATGGAGATGATACAAGATCTCCTTGATCCTGTAAATGATACTTAATACATTGTAGAAGATCAAGGGACTGGGATGTTTCATTGCCTGGAGCCACAGTAGTTGAAGTTAGAGATCAAAAAAGCTTTGTGGACCTTCTAAAGGGTGGGTGAGGCTCTTCGTGTTGCTGCAAATACAAAGTTAAACACAAGAATCATCTGAGAAGCCATGCAATCATGGTATGCTTATGTTTCTCAAGTTTGTTTACCTATATGTACGCCTTTACAACTATAGTATTTCTGGTAAATGATATGCGTGAAATGGAATCGCTTTGTGAAGGTGAATGTCAGGAGGTCTGTAAAAGGTAGAACTGAAATGGATGTCCAGCGGCATTTCTGGTGAAAATGGGCATTCATCATCCATGATGGGGTCTTTGAGACCACCTGTTGTTAGGAAAAGTAAGCTTGTAGTTGTTGACTTGGCTGGATCAGAGCGCATAGACAAGTCAGGTGGGTCTTCTTTTTCTCAATGGTATACACTTGTTCTGACCTTTCAGTTGTATGTCCACGTAATGTTCTCTTGTAATTTGCAACCGTATAATATTGCGACTTAATATTTACAGGAAGTGAGGGTCATACGTTAGAAGAGGCAAAGTCTATCAACTTGTCCTTAAGTGCTCTGGGAAAATGCATCAATGCACTTGCTGAAAGCAGTCCTCATGTACCTGTTCGTGATTCTAAGCTTACAAGATTGCTTAAAGATTCATTTGGAGGTAAGATGTGTACCTGCTCTTTATACTGTACTAAAAAGAATCTTGTAATAATATTTGGAAAGAACATGTAAAAACAACTTTTCATTGGTACTCTCCTTAAATTTGACAATGGCATGAGGTGTGTGGAATTTTGTACAGTAAAAATGACATTATGGCATTGTCATTTCCACAAAATGTTGTGGCTGTCACTTTAATCTGTTCTAATCAAGGTCAACCTGGTGGTAAATCTCATAGGTACTGCAAGAACATCATTGGTTGTGACAATTGGTCCATCTCAAGACATGGAAACTACCAGTACAATAATGTTTTGGCCAAAATTTGCATCCTCTGCCTACATTTTGATTTTTGATGGTTTATAGTTTTTTTCATCTCCAAGTTGTGAAGTAATGACAATTTCTAGTTTGCAGAATAGGTGAATAGTTGCAAGTTTTTTCAATAATTGGGTGATAATATTTTATTTGTCATGTCTAGGCAATGAAAGTTTGAGAACATGTGGGTGAAATTGAAGGGAAGAGTTACGATTAAAAAACTTATACTTAGAGAACTTTTGATATGAATTGGAGAAAGTGATTTACAGAAAAAAGGCAAAGGAAATTTTTGATGATGAAGTTGAGAGAATAAGAACTGAAGCTCTAATGTCGCATTGTTGAGGCTGAGAAAGGGAATGTAAAATCACATTAGGGTTTTGTTTACTGTCTTCGCATATTCTACTATACCTCGATATTTTTGTGTGAACTAATTAGCCCTCACTTTTTCCCTGGATATTGGTACCACTTTTCTTTATAATTTGCTGTCCACCAGCTAATATAATTTGTGATCAAACTGAATTTTAGATCGACAATCTGAAGATCAACATGATCAATATGGGTCTATGCGTGTATGTAGAAACCTTTGTTGATGATTCTACTGTACAGAGTCAAAAGAAAAGAGTAGAAAAGTGTCAGTATGTTTTTATATCCTTTTTTGATGATTCAGCTTGCCATTTGTTGTTTGAAGTGAACTATATTTAGATGTTTCTGTATCAATCTCACACATTGCTTGCATATGCTTATAATCCTAATCTAATAGGATAGGAAGTCAGTTTAGAGCTTCTAAATTAATAACTACTATCCCTCTAACGTGTTTGATTTGTGCTATACTTATCAGTTATCAATTTTCTTCATGCAGAATGAGAAAAAAATGAAGTATCACCAAGAATACTTAGACTCAATAAGAATAATGGAGGAGAAGTGGAAAGTACATCAACAATCACCTAAGAAACAAGTACACACCTAATTAGAGCTTTACAAATTAGTGAATCATGCTATTTAGGAAATTCTAAATGTGATTTCTCTCTCCTTCCACATTGTAGAATAAAGAGGCTGAGTCTACATCCAATGATACTGGAGAAGTGCATAACTTGCAGAATGAGAAAATGCTTCGTCAATCGGCTGAAGATGAGGCCAGTGACCTCAAGAATCAAGTATCTCACTGGAAAAAAGCTGGGAGGTGTTGTTACTTCCAAAACCTTTTTTCCTTTTTTGTCAAATTATTGCCTCAGTGTCCTTGATAGCAAAGTGGCTTCCCTCGCTCATCTTGTAGGCTACAGCTACAGCTGAGGTAGTCAAACTCCGGAAAATGCTAGATACTGAAGCTTGCCAGAAAGAGAAACTTGAAAAAGAAATAGATGATTTGAGAAGAAGTCAGTTATTGCAGATGAGTATGGAAGCCGATGAGGTAGTTGTTACTATCATTGCCAAGGGATTTTCCCCTGGTATCTCTTCGTAACTTATTCCTAACATAACATAATCATTCTGTTTTCTCTTCATTCCTATTCGATTTGGTCACATCAGACAAGGAGAGTCTTGATAAAGGTGATGGCCCAGGGAAAATATTTCCTGGTTTAGATTCATTGGTGTCTCAGACTCGAGGTTCGCAACCAGAGAGCAGAGCAATGGACCGAAGCAACCAATTGCCAAACTCTTTGAACAAGGTATTTGTTCCATATGTACTCTTTCACAGTTTCTACTTGATCTGCCTATTTCCTGTAACTCTGTAAGCAGACTCCAAAGGTAAAAGTAAACTAATTGTTAGGTTTAAAATTAATTTAGTGATTGCCGAAGTTCCTTAGATACAATAAATGGTGTATGAAAAAGTTTTTAAGCAATTTCAATTTCTTACAAACTAAAAATACCCTGTTCGTCTTTGCTACTTGTAGCGTATTTGAATGCAAAGATACTTGTGCAGATGTGCTGTTTATAACAATACTTATGAAATATGATGAATCAATCAATTTTGTCACTGGTAAAAAATACCTGTTCCACTGTGCTACCTTTTTTTTTGTAGCGTATGTGGATACAAATATACTTGTGTAGACACGCTGTTGAGAAAATATGAAATATGAGGAATAATGGTAAGATCACTGGTTTAAGATGACATTGTGAAAAATGACAGATGATAGACTAAAGATAGAATTTTGTGAAGCACCCTGTCCCAGCTATTGATATCAAAACATATGGTGCTTAAAATTTTCCTCACTCTTTCAGTTGGGTTTACAAAAGATATTGTCATTACTTGAGTCACGAAGAACCTGATGTCCGCGTCCATGCAGTGAAAAGTTGTTGTCGCAAAATCTGCGCTGAAGGTGCAGTGCTACTTGTTCGTAATGCTTTTATTTGTCCATGGAGTTTGATATCTGAACATGTTTTCTGGCCACAGGCATAACTTTTAAGCAGCACCCAGCTGCTTCATTCTATGTGTAAAGTCTGTTTTTATATCCTTTGTGTGCATATAAGTATATAAATATTTTGGGTTGGAAGCATACCAATGAAGCATTATCTTTCCCGACATATTTTTTAGTAAAACTGCATCTCTATATACATGCAATGGACTCTCACTCCTGAATTTTTGAAGTTTTACATGGAAAACATACTGCTGTATTACGCACAAATGCCCATAAATATTCTTAGCTATATCTGGGCTACTTGATTTTACTTGACAGGCTGACAGCATTGTGTCTTCAAAAGGTATTTCATATCATCAATTAACTACCCTCAACCTTGTGTACTTCAGAGGCAAACCAGGAAAAGATTGTAGAAGCAGGTGGCCTCACTTCCCTCCTTATGCTACTTAGGGGCTCGGAGGATGAGACAATTAGAGTCGTAGGGTAGCAGCAGGAGCAATTGCTAATCTTGCAATGAATGGTCAGTGGGCAAAGTACTGTTTTTGTAATTCATGACAGAGATCCTTTGATAGTGAGCTTCTTCCAATGGTAGAAATTGGTCTCATTATCTTTTTTTATAATAATTTATATGTGCAGAAACAAATCAAGATCTTATCATGGCTGAAGGAGGTGTAACCTTGTTGTCTATGACAGCATCTGATGCAGAGGATCCACAAACTCTTAGAATGGTGGCTGGAGCAATAGCTAACCTTTGTGGCAATGGTAATTCTAAATTTCTGCTTGTTATGCAAGAGTTTGGTCTACTGCAAGATAGTAACACACTGAATGGCATACCTAAAAAATCTAATTCTTTTGCACGAGCTAATTGTAGTTTTGTGGTGGCTGCTGCCTATATAAACAATTAGATTCCTTCTTTCCATGTTAAGGTCTGATTCTTAAAGTTCAGTTAGATCGACAACTTGTGTCAATCTTGCAGGTCACTAGCCAAAATGTAGGCCCCAGCATTGTTTTAGCCAACCCTAGAGTATATATAGATGAACATAAGATGAATAGATGATCATCTCCTATCCATGAGCTTATATACAAAAAAACTAACCTTTTGTTTATAAGCAGATAAACTGCAAAAACACGGTTTGCGGGTAGAAGGTGGAATTAAAGCATTGCTTGGGATGGTTAGGTGTGGGCACCCTGATGTCCTTGCTCAAGTTGCACGTGGCATTGCAAATTTTGCAAAATGTGAATCTAGAGCAGCTACTCAAGGTAATGTATCTATGGTTACTGTGTGTGGTTATTTTACTTATTAGGGTGATTGCATGCAGTTTGGTTTGAACAGGGAGCATACTGCAGAATACAAATCTTAGCATTTGTGACAGATTTCCAAGTATTAATAGCTCATGAGAAGTGTTTTATAACATGAACTTATTAATGCACAACTAAACTGGCCTGAAAAAAAAAAAAAAAAAAAAAAATTTGAAAATCTATGCTTTGAGGCGATACTCTGAATATCATGTTGTGGTAACCTCAGTATTAGAATGCTTGATGTGAAATATACTTATGTGCTATTGAGAAGAATGATAGATGGTCCTTAAAGCAGTCCAATGCATTTGTGTTGATATCAGTGGCCTTTTGCTTTTTTTTCAGGAAACAAGGTGGGAAAATCACTATTAATCGATGATGGAGCGCTTCCTGGATTGTAAAAAATGCTAATAATGAAGCTGCCCCAATTAGGCGGCACATTGAACTTGCACTGTGTCATTTGGCACAACATGGTATTCTTCCCACCATCCCTTCTTTTGTTGCAAGTGCACACACAAAATATTATATGCTTATGTTTGAATTTATTCTTTTTCGCAGAAGTAAATGCTAAAGACATTATCAATGAAAGTGCCCCTATGGGAACTTGTTCGGATTTCAAGGGACTGTTCTCGAGAAGATATAAGGAAATTGGCATATCGGACATTGACATCCAGCCCCACTCTTCAAGCAGAGATGAGGAGATTGGGAATAAAAATGTGATAACAGAACAAAATGTAGCTGGGACGCTCACACTATGAAGTTTCATTTCTCGTGCACACATAGAGGTGCCCATTGCTCTGAGTGATGGTAATCAAGCACATCTTCCTTGATTTACCTGATTTTGGCAGGCATACATGGGCAGGCACCGCACTGACTAATCAGAAGAGGCAGTGGCCTTTGCACCAACTTTCTCCTCGAGAGTTTATTTTTCTTTGTTTTGAGGGGCAGTTGAAAATCTGGACAGCACTAGCAATTCATTTATTTGTAATAATTCTAGCATAGCAGATGTTACCCTAGCCAATGCAGCGTTTGTAAATTTTTTTGCTGTAAAAATATTGAGGCCAAAGGAGTGCTACGGTTTGAAAATTATACCTCTGTATTCTCTGATCCCTAGAGGTTTAACTTTGTTTATATACTGCAGATGAAAATCATGTTGCTAGCTGTAATTTATTTCTTTCTTAAGCATTGACACTGCCATTTCTTTTACCATATCAGCTCTCAAATCATCTTTGTGAGCAGCTGGCTTTTGGAATGCTAAGCGATACTAGTTTTTTTCATACACGTATTTAACCCTTTTTAATTAGTACATTTTGTAATATTAACTTAGATCTAAACCCTCACCTTTGCACTGTCAAATAACACCATCAAGCCATATATATATTGGCGTGACAAAAGCAAGCCAGCTAGTGGCAGGTGGCGCTTTCTTTCAGCATCTACCACATGGCGTCCTAGCCCTGTCACATGGGCTTCGGCGGCCCAAAGTTGCCACAAAGGTTCATATGGACATATAATACTCTTCCCTAATAATAAAGAGACAAGGTTTCAATCTACTTATTTTTGCTCAGTTTTTCTCCAAAAGCATCTCGGGTTGTCATTCTTAATTTTTGGCAAAAAACATAAAAAAATATTCTCTAAACAGTTTCATCTCATGTTGTCATTTATCCAAGTTGAAAAGAGCCTCCCGTATGCGCATCCGACCATATATTCGAAGACTCATGAGCGCATCCGGCCAAGTTATTAAGAGGTGGAAGGGTGTAAACATAATTTCTACTTGCCTCAGTGGAAGGGATGGAAGGATATAAACATAACCTTGCTTTAAGTTTGCCATGTAATTTACTTAACAATCTTGTGATTTGATAACTCTCTGAAAATATGTGGGCAAGTGTGTTCAGTGTCCCTCCAACATCCCTAACCAATCCACCTGTCAAAACATTAATGAACCTATATAGGCAGGTCCCCATGATAGAATGAGGTAAACAAGTTACGCTCCTGGTATCACCTTCTGAGGTTCACATCAGAATCAATAAATGGGACATTATTTTCACCCTCCCACCTCTTCTAAAAGCTCGATGGCAGTCACATGCCGCGACGCTGAGGAAAGAATAGCAACTTGGGATAAATGAGACGGACTGGAGCTGTTGAGAGGTTTTTCTTGAAGTTTCTACCAAGAAAGCAAGCGATAGCGTTGAAATACTAAGTTGTTAAAGATGCTCTAAATTTTTTATAGATATAGAATTTTGTTTTAAAAAATTCATCTCTGTAGTTTGGTATAATTTACTAGATAAACTTAGTTCTAACTTAGATATCTCTAACAATTTCCCATATTAGATTGTCATTCTTATTTGTTTGGCAAAAACGTAAAATCTTTCAACAGCTTTCCATTCTAGGTTGCTAGTTATTCTCCAAGCTTGAAAAAGAGCCCTATAATGATATATAATGTGCCAAGTTGACTCCACGCCAGCATCTTCCATATAAGAGGTGAAAAGATATAAAAATAATTTTTATTTCTCTCTTATGGTTCCTGATAGAGTTTTCAAGAGGTCAAAAGGGTATAAACATAATTTTGTTTCTCTTTTGGGATTTCCGATGTAAAGTTACATCTAGGTTTAAGAGTGAATTATGTCAAACCATTGAAGATGAGCTCTTTTTACTTGGCATATCAAAAACATAAGATTTGCCAAGCAAATTATAGGAAAAGCTGATTGGAGTATGCTGCTTATCAGTGAACGGGAGAGAGAGCCAAAGAGTGTTTTATATCGCTCCACCTTTACTTTACATCAAGAACTCGGTGACGTAAACAAATTATATTTATGTCTTTTCCACACTCTTTCTAATAATGGATGCGCTGAGTTTGAGGCATGCACTATGTGTGCTGCGGAAGGCCTTTTCTACCGACTTGAGTGAAATGACAACCTGAGATGGAAAGGCTATTGAGAAATGCCTTTTTCTATTTTTGCAAAAAAAAATAGCAACCGGGATGGAGAACCGTTGGAGTTGCTCTTAAATTGCAGGAATGCTACTGCCAAATAGATGTCAGTCCTGAGTGACTTACGAATAGAAATCCTAATCTCAATTTAATCTATCCCTACCTAATATTAAAGAGCCAATTTCTACCCTAATTTTTATTCATTGAAGCTACCCTGTCGTGTTCCTTTTTTCTCTTATGTCCGTGTCACCCTTCTCCTTTTTTACTTTCGTTACTTTTCTGTTCGGCTGATTGTGTTTGAGTTTCTTTTCCGTTTCTGTTTCTTTGTGACTTTTGTGTTACAATCGGTGTTGATTAGTGATCAGTCATACTGCTTTAGTTAGAGGTTTTAATTCTAACCCAAATGGAGCTCTCGGACCTATTTTTATAGGGTAATGCTTGGGTTAAAATGTCCGGCACCAATCGAGCCGGACAGTGCCCACTCAAACGTCCCACTACCCCGTGACGCAACCGTGATTCCCATTCCCACCGCCCCACCAATCCGTGCTGTACACGCTGCGCCTCTTGTGTCCGTCCCTTCCTCTTCCCCGCAGCGACCTTGCCACCGGATTGGGGCGACGGCGGTGGATTTCGACGAGGAGAGTGCGCCTCCTCCCTCCCTTCTCTCCCCCCTTTCCCTCGTTACCTCCATGGATCTGGGATTCCGCATCCGACCGCCCTCCCACTCTTGCTCTCCCTCCCCCGCAGAGCGACCTATGCCACCAGAGTGGGGTGACGGCAGCAGCTTCCAAAGAGGGACAACGCCTCCTCCCCTCGGTCTTATCTCCCTCTCCCCGCCTCTCTTACCTCTAGGGATTCCGCATCCGACGGAGGACAATGGTGCAGCCGACGAGGTAGGTGGGGGATCATTTGGGGCCTTCTCCTCCTC
>JADLZL010001000.1:0-20643 GCA_015844335.1 Chrysopogon serrulatus
TATCGCGATATTGGGCTTCGTATAGTCGGGCCGTGGTCGGCTCAAACAAATTTGTTTGAGGTGGTCGCCTACACGCCACTAAAAAGTTAGAGCGGTCACAGATGCCATCACGTTAAACTTATTTTTGCCTTGCATGCCATTCCGTCCAATTTTACATCTAATAGTGTCAAACTGTGGTGACAAAAGTCTTAAATGCCCTCAAATCTGAACACCTAGCAAAAGTTGGTCGTTCCTCTGGTGCCATTGACCCTGACGCCTTATCGCTGCTGTTGGATGTTGTACGCGCTACATCAACGAGTGTTTGACGGATTTGTCATTTATAAAATATTTCAGGCGTGCATGTATATTGACATGTGGGCTAATCTATCTCTATCTCTACCACTAAAAAATGTCACCGGGACCCGTCTATAGCTACCGTGGTGAAGCCGGCCACCTCACGCGCTCACAGTAAAATTTTGGCGCCGACATGTGGGCCATGCCTTCTCCGTCACTCCGCACAGCCGCTTCGACGCCGCCGCCTCTCCACCAACTGTCATGCCGCCGAACCGCTCACCACCGGACACTCCTGCTGCCGCCGCCGCCCGCCCACAGACGCGCCGCCGCAGCCGGACACTCCCGCTGCCGCTGCCGCCCGCCCACGGGCGCCGCCGCGGCCGGACACTCCCGCTGCCGCCGCCGCCCGCCTCGGACGCAACGTCCGCTCCGCCGCCTCGATGCCGCCGGAAAGCGGCGTCCAGCGGACCCAGCAGGGGCAAGCAGAGCGGCGCGGACGGCGAGAGGGTCGGGCTCGTCCTGATCCAGGACGCATCAAGCCTTCACGCCCCTGAAGATTCGGTGCTGCTGGGATCCACCTCCGCTCCGCTGCCGGGGTCCGCTGCTGGGCGCCTACTCCAACACGAGCACGGCCTGCTCCTGCTCGTAGCAGTAGCCATGAGGTGGAGGCAGATGATGTGTGGGCCGTAGAAGGAGAGCAGCACATCAAGCAACCGGTGGAACGCGCGGTGGAGGCGCTCGCTACTGCAGTGGACGGCGCCTAGCTGCGAGGAGGAGGAGAGCGAGGCAAGGTAAACTGTGTTGAACCCGCCGCGGCTGACCGACCATCTTGGACAAGCTAGGAGCCTAGGACCCGCCCGTTGAGGTCTCCTCCATCCATGCCCGCTGACGTGCTGCGCCGCTGTCCTTTGCCTCTGTCTCGTCCATGGCACACAGCTACACACCGGCTCAGCTTGCCTGGCAGCCTGGGTGCCCAGCTGAGGAGTTAAGGAGGCGCGGGCGCGCGGCCATGGGGGCAGCACGCTCAAGGTTGATCTTCTCTTTTGTGGTTAATCTTACACTTTGGATGCCTGTGAGGCTGTGACTGCACTCTTGAGTCCTGACAATCTGCTCCACATAAAGGGTAGTTGATCATATTATGGTTTTTAACTTTTTGGCTCACTTCAATGCTTCTATTGGGCATGTATTCATACACGATCAGCTTCTCATGTTCTTGCAAACAAACACCAACAAGCGTAGCAAGATTCTTGTGTTGAAGCTTGGAAACCAGAACAAGCTCGTTTTTTAGCTCTTGTATTCCTTGCCCTGAACTCTCTGAGAATCTTTTCACAACTATTTGTTGACCATCAGGAAGTACACCCTGCATGAGTGTAAACCTTTAGTTGTTTGTGAAACTGAAAAAAAAACTCGAAATGGAATGATATAAATGGCACCTTATAAACTGCTCCCAAACCACCTTCACCAATTCAGTGGCTCTCACCGAAATGCTGTAAGTATTCATATGGAATGATTCCACATGATCCTATTAGGTTTGAACTTTTATGAAATGCTGTAAGTATTACTGCTTTGCAAAAAGCTACTCTGATCAATAAGGGTCTAATCTCAGTATGCAATCAATTCCTTTTTTTGTACAATAAGGGGATCTGGCAGCGAGATCTAGATGCCATCTCTTTTTATATTATCTAATTTCTAATTCCTCAAGATGTGAGTTCTCTGAACCCGTGAAAACAAGGCTGATGTTCTGAACTGTTGTGCTGTGTACAAGAGTCACCACTGCTACTGGTTTTGCAACAATGGTTAAGTAAGTAATACTACTGTATTCTTGACAAGGAGTGGATGCCCAACGCTTTAAGTTGAACCATATAGTGGTAATAGTAGCAGATCTATCTTTGCTACTATATTGTGCACTGGTGCTCATATATTGATATATATCTCATAATCTATCTGTAAAGATGATAGTGTGTGATTTAGCTCAAATAAAGTATTGGGAGTCAGTGGTGTCAAGCTTCAACAGTGACGTACAGGGCACTTCTGAATGTTGACTGTTGAGTACCAACTTATGAGGTATGTCATGCAGGATAGAGGATAGGATTGTATTGGCATTGCAGGTTTGCACTACAGTTTTTTCTTTCATTATTAGTTGAAGTGTTTCAAGAATTTTGTCCCAACTTTATGGAATTTGTTTTCTTGGATCTACAGATTTGAGTATATCATCTGATCACACTTTTATTTGGTTTTTTTCCTGCAGGTCAACCAATCTGGTTGTATATCCATGATGAGTTAGGGGTAGTACTAATCAACAATTATATATCAATTGTTTTCTATGGCTTTAAAACTATTTCTGCTGATCATGTCAAAAAAAAAAAAAAAACTGTTTCTGCTGTTCAGATTAGATTGGTTTCTATGGATTTACAACTGTTTCTGCTGTTCAGATTAGATCTCAGAAGTCAATCACTAGAATGATTGTTTTTTTTTGACTGTATACTCTTATTTTTCTTACCTCCCACATGATTCTGTTTCCTAGCTAAATTGTGTCAGTTTAGCTATGAATCTAGACATACAAGGTTCGCTGCATTTTAGGAGGATTCAGTACTATAACTGTACATTTGGTGGAGTGCCACGTAGCCTGACTCAGGTTGGTACAATGTCCATTAAAGATGATATCTTAACTATAACGATATTCATTTAGATTATATTGACATTCCTTCCCCTTGTAGAGCAATGGTTCTGTAAAATTGCTCAAATGTTGCATTTGGTGTATGCTTCTTCAGTTATATATTTTCTTCTTTATTATGGAAAGGAATACTACAAAGTAGTACTGAAGTAGATAAGAGAACTATCAAATACTTCTCATGTGAGGGCTCATGGCTGCATGTGTACTAAGATGGTAGCTAACTTGGCTCTTTGTGACGTCTCTGATTCTCTAACCATGGTGTTCTGTTTTTTGTAATAAATTTTTCTTCTCTTTGCAGTCATTTTCTTATCTGCAGGAGTTAGCAGAATTTTTGACTCTACTACCAGTGGAAGGCCCACTCATGTCTTTGTAGTCCCTTCCCCCTTTCCCCTATGTTTACATTTTAATCAACACATCATATTTACAACTCTTTGGATTTTTTTTAGTGATTGCACATTTCCAGAAGCTGAATATATTTATGGTTTTTTGGATGAGTTGTTGGAAACATAATAGACATGGATATACATGGTGTTCTACGTGAAACTTTAGTTATTGCATATTACTTTTGCTTGCCTTTCAAAATGAGGGATATATTGTTTGAATGCTTATATTATGTTCATGTCTAGCTTATATTATCTTGGCACTAAATTTTCCCGTTGCAACGCACGGGCATTTACCTAGTTACTCATAAAGATAAACCCCACTATCCCATTCTATCTTATAACAAAGAGTGCCACGTCATCATTTTAATCCCAACTAGCAAATTATCCTAGCAGTTTGATGGTACTGGTAGTAATCAAGTCATCGAGAGGCCTGGCTTCCAGTCTCGCACCGATCCATCAATTATTAGCCATTGCACGCCAGTTGCACTTCGCCTCCTGCCTCTTGCACTCCGCATCTCACCACTACGTGCATGTCATTTGCACTCCCCATCTGACTACCTTAGTCCTTACCAAAAGTTTGTGGAACTCTCAAAGACAAATAATCCACTGTCATCAAGCAACTGCCACATAACCATATAAATTATCACCGTTAGTTACATCAAGAAGGGAGAATCTGTCGGTGTTTCGCCACCGATAGCCCGCCACAGGGGTACCCGGGACGGTGTTTTGTTCGGAGGGGTGTCGGCGTATGCAGGAACTCGATGGTAAACGCAGGTAGACACGATTTATACTGGTTCGGTACACCAGAAAGTCACGGCGTCCTACTCCAGTTGGGGTGGATAGTATATTGCGCCCTGCGCTTGGTGGTTTTATTAGCTGTTGAGCCTTGTTGTGTCCGGATCTTAGGGGAGCCCCGCCCACCTTTATATAGTCCGGGGGGAGTCCTAGTCGGTTACAAAGTAGAGATCCTAGTAGGATTGCATGTAACTAGTCCTAGTAGGATTACATAAAAGGAATCCTAGTTGGACTAGGTCTTCTTTCTCTTTCTCCATGGGGAGCCCCGTGGTCCCCCCCGTCGACAGAATCTTATCTGCATGTCATCTTTAGCGAGAATGACACCGAAAATATTAAAAATATCTCATGTACTTATTATTAGTTCTATCATGTTTGGAGAATCAGTTTGTTTTGTCAATACAACCATACATTTGATCGCACTGTAATAAGTGCTTTCTTAAAGTTTGACTTCTATGCATGTTAAGTTTTTCTCTACTCCGCTCATGCAAACAAAATTTAAATTTTACTACTAAAAAATTTGAAAGGAGTAATTCTCTCATACTTTTTCGCGAGATCTCAAAGATTATTCTCATACTATAGTATCTTAATTAAATATCCAACTAACTTAATCTTTGCTTATCTGGAATTCATGTATCTGAATCCCGCGGCAACGCGCGGGAAATTCATCTAGTTGTTATAGAAAAAAGGAAAAGAATAGTGTCTGAAATCCACATGGCTTGCAAGTTCCATGTATGCCAGCAACTCAGGCCCATTAATAGAAAGATCTACACACAAGCGTAACATCTAATAAAGGCCGTATTCATTTCAAATATACGTACACGAGGTGCAGTGCACGTATACGTGAGTTGAATATACGGCCCAAAGTCTTGAGAAAATGTACGTGTGGACTATAAGCTAGTTGGTTTATTAGCCGTCGATCATTTGTGCTAGCAAAGGAAGGGGAAAAAACAGAAATTACTATATGGACGTGTACACGTTACTTGAGAAAAGACGCAAAGCTATAGCTAGCATGTGCATGGGGAGTTCACGTACATAACCCATTATCTTGTGCGTGCCTAGTTTGACGAAACGCTGAGCTAGCATGTGCATGCCTTGTTGGCGCCGGAGTATAGGCTCCCGGGCCGCATCCGCGTCGTCGTGCCTAGTGCCTACATACGAGATCGTACTCGTACCCGCCCATGGTCGTATAGGCTCATAGCAGCCATCTCCTTTGTCGACGTCGGCAAAGACGGGACTAAACTTGTAGTGCGCCCGCACGTGGCAGCTGCCATTGCCAGTGCCATAGAACCGGAGGTGGAGGGTGATGTGATAGATTCATGAGATCGTTTCTAGGAGTGGAAGTAGGAGGGGAACCAGTTCATAATAACAGTGCACATGAATTACAGTATATTCGAGAGATCCTAAACATCATCTACTAGAAAGTAGTAACAACAGTGAGGGTAATGATTTAGACCGTCGAACGTCGCCGTCGGTGCTGCCGGTGCAGAGGGCGCTGGAGCACTCCCGTTGGTGATGTTGTCGTCGTTCGCCGGCGGCGCCATCGGGCTGATGCAGAGGGTGGCGGCGCGGACGTCGAGGTGGTGGTGCACCGGCGTCGATGAGTCTTCCCGTCGCTGGCAGCACTACCCAGATCGGCTAGGGTTTTAGGGAATGTCGGTGGGGTGACTGGCGGCTCAGGTGATTCTCGTGATTAGCGCCCCGGCCCCCACCTTCCTTTATATAGCGCTGTGCGACGGGGGCCCACCAACCATTAGGGTTGGACGCCCCCGATCAGGGCGCGAGACAAGGCCCAAGAGGCCGTTGGGCCTGCTGGACAGGGAGATCAATCTAACATTCTCCCCCTTGATCTCTCTCATTCTTCTTTTATTCTACAAGTTCTGATTCGAATTTCAATTTTCAATTTTCTCAATTCCATTCCATTCCATCACGGGCCAGCTCATAGAGCATGTCTCATCGTCCACAGCAATTAGTGCCGTTGGACTAACAGCCACTATGCACCTTTCCGTTTTGAAACGAAACTTCCTTCTTCTTATGGGCCCTTCAACGTTCGGGAATCATAGGCTCTCCCTTAAACCCATGCCGGCTAAGTGTCCTCTGAACACATTGGGTGGAAGACCTTTCGTGAGCGGATCCGCGAGCATCTTTTCTGCTCGTATGTGCTCAAGATTTATTATTTGATCCCGAACTTTATCTTTTCACAAAGATAGTACTTAATGTCAATGTGTTTGGCAAGCACCACTTGACCTATTGTTGTGAGCATATTCTACCGCTGGATTGTTATCGCAATACAACCTCGATCGATCATTTATACTTTCTATTATTTTCAACCCGGTACGAATTTCTTTAGCCAATTCACTGCCGCCCGTGGCCTCATAGCAAGCTACAAACTCGGCATACATTGTCGAGGATGTAGTCACAGTTTGTTTGGAGCTTTTCCACGATATTGCTCCTCTTGCGAGAGTAAATATGTATCGACGTGGACTTTCTTTTCGTCTCCGCATAATCAGAATCGAGTAACCCTCTATCTTTAGGGAATCGATCTTTCGTATGTCAACATGAGACTTTTTCGTACCTTGCAAATAACGCAAGACTTTCTTCACTAATTTACAATGTTCAATTCCGGATTCTTTTGGTATCCGCCAAGCAACCCGGTAACAAAAGCTAGGTCGGGGGCGTGTACATACTTGAGCGTATTGCAAACTTCCAACTGCCGAAGCATACGGTACCGCTTTCATCTGATCAATTTCATATTGGTTCTTGGGGCACTGATGTTCCCCAAATCTATCGCCCTTGACTATAGGTGCAGGTGACGGACTACATGAGTGCATACTAAATTTCTTTAGAACCTTTTCTATGTATGCCTTCTCGTGATAATCCCAAAAACCCCTTTTTTCCTATCTCGGTGAATCTCAATTCCTAGGGACGAATGATGCTTCACCAAGATCTTTCATATCAAAGTTCGAGGACAAGAATTTCTTCGTTTCCAACAAAGATTGACATCACTACTAGCCAGTAGAATATCATCCACATATAGGATTAGGAATATGTACTTCCCATTCTTGAATTTCGCGTATACACAATTGTCCTCGACATTTTCTTTAAACCCAAAACTCTTTATTGTTCTATCAAACTTTAAGTACCACTGTCTAGAAGCTTGTTTCAATCCATAGATTGATCTTTTCAAACGGCATCCCATATTCTCTTTTCCTTTAGTGACAAAACCTTTCGGTTGTGCCATATAGACATTTTCTTCTAAGTCCCCATTCAGAATCTTTGTTTTCACATCCATTTGGTGCAATTCTAAATCATAGTGAGCAACAAGTGCCATTATAATTCTGAAAGAATCTTTACATGAGACCGGGGGAAAAGGTCTCATTGTAATCAATCCCTTCTCTTTGCGTAAATCCTTTAGCCACAAGTCGTGCTTTGTATCTTTCAACTTTCCCTTGGGAGTCATATTTCGTTTTGTAGACCCATTTTGACCCTCTTGCTTTTGGCTCCTTTAGGAATATTTTCTAATTCCCAAACTTTGTTGGTACTCATCGATTTTATTTCATCTTCCATGGCCTCATGCCACTTCAATGAATGTTCACTTCTCATGGCTTCTTCATAAGTCATTGGGTCGTCTTCCATGCGAAATTCCTCGGTTTCATAAACTTCATAATCGCCCGGAATAGCCGACCTCTTAGTTCTTTGAGACCTTCTAGGGGCCTCGGCACTTGTTGCACAACAGTTGTTGTTGTTCTTCCTCAGGTGCGACATCTTGTTCTACAGAGTTCCCCGATGGACAGGTTCCTCACGTTCTTCCATTGTCACAACGGGAGAACGGCAACAGGTGTTGTCACCGCAGTTGTCCGCTGACCGGTGGTGCAACGGCGGCGGCAAAGACAAAGAATGGTTCCTCAACCATCGGAGTGGGTACATATACCCGTTTCTCCTCAAGGCTAATTTCACGCGATGCCCTGCTCCCCCCCGATCATGTCATCCTCCAAGAAGACAGCGTGTCTAGTTTCTATAAACTTCGTATGTCTGTCGGGACAATAGAAGTTTAAAACCTTTCGATTTTTCCGGGTAGCCAATAAAATGGCAGCCGACTGTCTTGGGGTCTAACTTTCCAATGTTTGGGTTAAAACCTTCGCCTCAAATTGGACAGCCCCACACACGCAAGTGGTTAAGTGAGGGTTCCCTACCCGTCCACAATTCATATGGTGTTTTCGGCACCGACTTGCTCGATGACGCGATTTAGTATATGAATGGCGGTTTTCAACGCCTCCATCCATAAACTAATCGGTAACGTGGAGTAACTTATCAAGCTTCTCACCATATCCATGAGAGTACGGTTTTTAGATCTTTCAGCCACTCCATTCTGGCCGAGGCTCCCGGTGTGTGGAGTACTGAGCGACTATGCCATTTTCCTGTAGGAACTTTGCAAAAGGTCCAGGAACTTGGCCATATGGGGTATGTCGCCCATAGTACTTGTGGCAGAACCTTCTAAATTATATGGCCCACAAGCACCTGACATTGTCCCTAAGACCTCTGTCAGCCATACTTGCGTACCACATAACTCAGAATGTTCTGTCGGGTGAAACCCCGATGACACCACGATCCTCCAGGATCGTCTTCTTACAAGATATTGTAGTATTACAATTATTTTTATCCAAATACAACAGAGTAGCGGAAGATTTACAAAAGAAGATTACAACACTTGATCAGAGTTTGATTAAACAAAACTTAACTGGGTTTGCGGAAGCGAGAAAAGACTTTGTAGACGGAAGATATTCGATCATGCCAAGCCCACCGGTATGACCAAAGTCAAGAACACTAGTCAACACCGCAGCGAGGGGTCAAACAAACCCCGAGTACAAAAGTACTCCGCAAGACTTACCCGACGAAAAAGAGGGGAGAAGACTCGAGGAATGCTTTGGTTGATAGGAATCAAGGTAAGGCTTTAGCAAGAATCAAAGACACCTTTGCAAAAAGCGACTAAGCCAATCCTTACTTTACTACATCAATCACTTATCAACCATGTATCGGATTCAAAACTTTCCATCATCAACTTCCATTATTACTACGATTTGGTGCAAGGATCACGGCTCCCATATCGTGGAGCACACGACGATTCGAATCGCTTTATATACCCAAATTGGGGCTTCCTAGCCACACGATGTATGCAGGACCGAACATCTCACATACATCAACTCACGCTTGCATTTCTCCATGCCAGAACGGATCCTAGCCACAAGAGTACAAGACACCATCTCCCTACGCCGTCGGTCACAAACGGCCGACGGGTGCACTCGTAGTGTGGGTACACGCTACTTCCCGCCCCGGTGTCCGTTCTCGTATGGATCATACAAGGGAGCTTACCGCCATTAGCATGTGACTAGTACTATCCAATAACCTCATGATCCAAGGGCCAAGGCAACGAACGGTGCTTAACCGACTCACAAGTGGGACGACACTACACGGGGGCACTAGCCCTTCCCGGTGCAAGTCACTCCACCCGGTCTCGATTTACTTATCATCATGCTCTTGTTGGCCCTTGACCCGATCAAAGTGAAGGGATACCAACAAGTAACATCAGGTTTTCGTGAATCGCCTCAAGGGGGGAACTTTTGTTATCACATCTTTAAAAACATTTCATTTATAAAGCCTATGCTATCGCAGAGCGAAGCGTATACTAAGCATTTTATAAATCAAAATAGGTATCCAGGATAACATATCAAGGTACGGTAAATGCACCAAATTAGGTGATCACACAACTCCTGTTACCTAATGCATCACATCATCAACATACAATATAAAAGCTTTTCGAAATACAAGGCAGGGTTTAAATGCATCCGGGGCTTGCCTTGGGGCTCGACGAAGTTAGGTTTATCGATGGCACTGTCGAGATCAGGACCAACCTCTTCACGCCGAACACCTTCTTCAGACGGCACGGCTACACGATTGAGATGCATGATTACGATGCAGTAATAAAAGAGCATGCGATAATGATGCAACGATTGTTAACCTATCTTGAGTACAACTTTCCTTCACGGTATAGTTGCACTAAGAAGGTATAACTAACGTCGACGACGACGGACTAACGATACGCAATCAACATAAAATGCCGAAGGTCATTAGGGTTAATGACCTAGGGTCATCACTCAATCCCAAAATCAGACAACCCTAATAGTGATTAAGGGTGATTACTAATTTATTGACCATTTTTACAGTCGTTGAAAGCCGCTAAATAACTTGCTAATTAGAGATTAATCAAACACTAATTAACCACATGATTAATTAATTAAACACTAATTAAACAAGGTATTAATTAAGCATAATACAAAACTTAATCAAAACATAACCAAACTTTACAATTAAGATCATTATCATCTAAATAGCACACAAAACAAATTTCATAATTTTTGGACTTATATTTTAATTATTAAAAATCATTGAAGTTGCATTTCTTAATTAAAAGAGCAAATTAAAGCACAATTAATTTTTATTGAAAAACCATAGTTAGTATTTTTTTCCTAGGTAGTGCATCACTCAAGGAACACAGATCATATTTTTGCACATTTTTAACTGCCCAAAAGAATTTGCTACAAAAAAGATGAAACTCAGCCTTTGGAAATCAAATTTGAAAAAGAAAAACATTTTTCATCTCCTCTCGGGCCTACCAGGCGGCCCAACTGGCCCAAAGACGGCCTGCCCGGCCCAGCGCTCGCCTCTCCTCCACTCCCTCCCGCCGACACCCCGGCCCAAATTGCCCCGGCTTCTTCCCCTCCCTTCTCTCTCTCGGGCGCAGGGCGCGGCGGCGGCGGCGGCGGCTACTTGCCGGGCGACTCCTCCGGTGAAAAACGATCATACCAACGGACGCTACACACTCTCTGCCGCACCCATAGAGCTACTACAACCCCTTAGCTGACCACGAGCACATCGGGCGGCGGCCATGGCGGCGTAGGCCGTGTCGCCGAGCACGCCAAGAATAAATGCATCACCGCGACAAACTCTAATTGATCAAGAACAAGCGCTGGAAAGGACGAGGGTGCTCACCGCGACTTGATTGGCAAGACGATTGGCGTGGAGGAGCTGTAGTGGTGACTGGCCGGGTGAAAATCACGGCGGCGGCCGATCACGGCCGCGGAAGAAGAAACGGGTGGCGTCGGCTACTCCGGTGGTTTCAAACGACGACGAGCGCCTGTGGATGCGCAAGGACAAGGCGGAGATGATGACAAGATGGTTAGGGCGATGTTGGCGCGAGCAGCGCGAATTTGGCCGGTGAAGGGAGCCGCCGGAGTTGGGGCGAAGAAGGAAAAGAAGGCGAGCGGCGTGTGTGCTCGGTTTTTATAGGGCAAAGAGAAGGTCAGGAGTCGGCCGCAAGACCTTCGCGACCTCGCCCACCTGGTTGGGCGCGGAAAACCGGGAAAGACCAAGAGAGGCCACGGGCGGCGTCGGCCGGCCGCCCGGCATGGGTGAAGATGACGTGCCCCCTCTCGCATCAGAAGCACAATTGCCGACTCAACACTTCCCTTTTCAAATTACTCCCAAAACTTGAATAAAAGTTGAAAAATTCCCAAAATACAGATTGCACAAAATTTCATGCTCTACAACTTTCATTTAGAAAGTTTTGTCAGATTTCAAATGGATTTTGAATTTGCATTTCAAATTCAAAAAGAGGTCAAAACTAAATTTTAAGGATTTCAAAATTACTTTTAATTTTTGAATAAAAGATGAAAAATCTCCAAAAATAAAAGTTGTTCTATTTCTCAATATCTACAACTTTCATTTAGGAAGTTTTTCATGAAACCAAATAATTTTTGAATTAGAGTTTAAAACTCAAAAGGGGATACTTTGCAATTCAAATAACTTTTGAAATTAATTCAAATTTTATTCAAAAGCTTGAAAAACTTTATATACCAAAGTTGTAGAGCTCAAAGAGATGCACAAACTGTATTTTTGGAGTTTTCCCAAATTTTGAATATTTTGAGGTGAAATTGAAAAGGGGGCAAAAACACTTTGAATTTCAAGATTTTGAAAAGGAATTTCAAATTGGATTTTTGGGCAATTATTTAATGATGTTGTGGAACTTTTTTCAAACCCAACCAATAGCATACTTTCGAAGTACAAACTTCATACTTTGAAATGGTGCCATTGGTTAGCAACTTTTATTTAGAAAAATCAATTATGGTTAGCTCACCAAAATTGAAAATGAAATTCGAATTCCAACATTTAACCACTAGGGTTAGGGTTTTTGGGATTCGGATTCGATTTCAATTTTGGTTCTCGCTTTTGCATCATTTGACTTGTAAAACTTGGTTAGGGTGTAGGCTAAGGTTAGCCAAGCACTTGTACACACCAAGGTTGCTTTTATTTGGTTGCTTTTATAAACAAAAGTAAAATTGTGAGGAAGGTTTAATGACATGCACATACGCATACGATATGAAAGAGCTCAACCAACCCTAGAAATTGATAAACTCATTTTGTTTGTTTGAATTAGTGTTCTCTAATCATGAATGCTCATGCAATGATGATGATGACATGGCAGGTTTAGGCTAACGTAACAGGGGTGTTACATTATATCCCATTTTAATGTGAATCTCGTCCCGAGATTCAAGGGTTTAGGTTAAGTAATGGAAAAGGAAATGTATCAAGTATATGAACTTGTAAGAAATTCATAAAACAACAAGGTTTAGGTTGGCCCACTAAAATCAAGAGATAGCTATTGGTGGTGAGAGTATCTACAGGAACTACGTATATAGGGATTAAAGAAATGAATACAACAATAGTGGGTTACCTCAGATCAGAACACCGACTATACTAGTAGTGCCCTCTAGGACATCCTAGTTTCCGGACACAGTAGCATAGTCACGGGTCGAGATACCAATATCACACACTATTGCAGTGTCTCTAATATGAGGCATATTGAAGTGACGAGGTCAATAAGGTAGCATGTGTCAAGATTAAAGAGGTCAAGGTGACACATTAGAAAAGACCCAAAAAGGGTAGGGTTTGAGTAATGGAAAAGGAAACGTGTCAAGCACATTAAGTTTCAAAAGCCTCACAGGGCAAGAAAGTTGGTTTCTGGGGTACGATCAAGATTAATATATGGTTGCAAGGCTAGAGGTAAATAAATTTCGGATACGCAAGAACAAGTTTAGTATATACAAGGAGTTGGGATTTCGAAGAAAGATCCCAAGGGAGCACCTTAATGGCGGAATATGATGAAGGATAATCATTGATCTCAATACAAACGAGCGCCCAAAGAAGAACTCATGTGGTCTGCGGCACACGGGGAGACCCTGTGTTTCGACGCTTTATCGAGATCGTGGATCATGGTACCATCGCAAAGCACCATTTCGGTAACTCCCGCATGAAATATGTCGAAATGACGAGGTCAAGGAAAATTAGCGTGTGTCATTATTAGAAAGACCAAGATAAGATACATGCATAGACGAGGAAATCAAAGTTATCTTCGTGTATTTGCCAAGCAAAAGTCCCTTAGCAAATCGAGATATAGGGCGAGATCGGTGGGATCTCGAATAGCTATGCAATCAATAGCTATTGTTGGATTAAGGAAGGACATGTTACCTTTATCTTATATGATATGTATGATGCATGCTCGTCCTATCGTCTTCACGACGTTAGTCAAGACACCGCTCACAACTCACTATAGGGCAATACTTTTACACATTAGTCTTGCGAGAATGAGACGGGATATCGGAAGGCTCTCGACAAGGCATTGTTGATGAAGTTGCCTCCTCATTGGATTTCCTCGAGAAGACTCGGAGACTCCTCAAAGTTGTTGCTCGGGGTTTTTCGAAAAGTCTCTTCTCGACGGCTTGCAAAGAACTTTAGAAAGATCGTAAAGGCAAGTTTTATCTTGTTTTGTCAAAAACTTTTAATTGTAAATTCATTTTGAAGTTTTTTGAATGTAATACTACAAGTATCTTTGTAAGAATCGCCTCGATACCATTACGTGGCAGAACCTTCTAAATTATATGGCCCACAAGCACCGACATTGTCCCTAAGACCTCTCGTCACCATACTTGCGTACCACATAACTCGGAATGTTACGTCGGGTGAAACCCCGATGACACCACGATCCTCCGGATCGTCTTCTTACAAGATATTGTAGTATTACAATTATTTTTATCCAAATACAACAGAGTAGCGGAAGATTTACAAAAGAAGATTACAACACTTGATCGAGTTTGATTAAACAAAACTTTAGCTGGGTTTCATGGGGCGAGAAAAGACTTTGTAGGCGGAAGATATTCGATCATGCCAAGCCCACTGGTATGACCAAAGTCAGCAACACTAGTCAACACCTGCAACAGGGGTCAAACAAACCCTGAGTACAAAAGTACTCCGCAAGACTTACCCGACGAAAAAGAGGGGAGAAGACTTCAGGAATGCTTTGGTTGATAGGAATCAAGGTAAGGCTTTAGCAAGAATCAAAGACACCTTTGCGTAAAAAGCGACTAAGCCAATCCTTACTTTACTACATCAATCACTTATCAACCATGTATCGGATTCAAAACTTTCCATCATCAACTTCCATTATTACTACGATCTTTGGTGCAAGGATCACGGCTCCCATATCGTGGAGCACACGACGATTCGAATCGCTTTATATACCCAAGTGGGGCTTCTAGCCACACGATGTATGCAGGACCGAACATCTCACATACATCAACTCACGCTTGCATTTCTCCATGCCGAACGGATCCTAGCCACAAGAGTACAAGACACCATCTCCCTACGCCGTCGGTCACAACCGCCGACGGGTGCACTCGTAGTGTGGGTACACGCTACTTCCCGTCCGGTGTCCGTTCTCGTATGGATCATACAAGGGAGCTTACCGCCATTAGCATGTGACTAGTACTATCCAATAACCTCATGATCCAAGGGCCAAGGCAACGAACGGTGCTTAACCGACTCACAAGTGGGACGACACTACACGGGGCACTAGCCCTTCCCGGTGCAAGTCACTCCACCCGGTCTCGATTTACTTATCATCATGCTCTTGTTGCGTACCCTTGACCCGATCAAAGTGAAGGGATACCAACAAGTAACATCGGTTTTTAAATCGCCCTCAAGGGGGAACTTTTGTTATCACATCTTTAAAAAACATTTCATTTATAAAGCCTATGCTATCGGCCAGAGCGAAGGCGTATACTAAGCATTTTATAAATCAAAATAGGTATCCAGGATAACATATCAAGGTACGGTAAATGCACCAAATTAGGTGATCACACAACTCCCCGTTACCTAATGCATCACATCATCAACATACAATATAAAAGCTTTTCGAAATACAAGGCCGGGGTTTAAATGCATCCGGGGCTTGCCTTGGGGCTCGACGAAGTTAGGTTTATCGATGGCACTGTCGAGATCGGGGACCAACCTCTTCACGTCGAACACCTTCTTGACGGCACGGCTACACGATTGAGATGCATGATTACGATGCAGTAATAAAAGAGCATGCGATAATGATGCAACGATTGTTAACCTATCTTGAGTACAACTTTCCTTCACGGTATAGTTGCACTAAGAAGGTATAACTAACGTCGACGACGACGGACTAACGATACGCCAATCAACATAAAATGCCGAAGGTCATTAGGGTTAATGACCTAGGGTCATCACTCAATCCCAAAATCGACAACCCTAATAGTGATTAAGGGTGATTACTAATTTATTGACCATTTTTACAGTCGTTGAAAGCCGCTAAATAACTTGCTAATTAGAGATTAATCAAACACTAATTAACCACATGATTAATTAATTAAACACTAATTAAACAAGGTATTAATTAAGCATAATACAAAACTTAATCAAAACATAACCAAACTTTACAATTAAGATCATTATCATCTAAATAGCACACAAAACAAATTTCATAATTTTTGGACTTATATTTTAATTATTAAAAATCATTGAAGTTGCATTTCTTAATTAAAAGAGCAAATTAAAGCACAATTAATTTTTATTGAAAAACCATAGTTAGTATTTTTCCTAGGTAGTGCATCACTCAAGGAACACAGATCATATTTTTGCACATTTTTAACTGCCCAAAAGAATTTGCTACAAAAAGATGAAACTCAGCCTTTGGAAATCAAATTTGAAAAAGAAAAACATTTTTCATCTCCTCTCGGGCCTACTGTGCGGCCCAACTGGCCCAGCACGGCCTGCCCGGCCCACGCGCCCGCGCGCGCGCCTCTCCTCCACTCCCTCCCGCTGACAGCCCTGGCCCAGCTGTCAGCGGCTTCTTCCCCCTCTCCTTTCTCTCTGGCGCAGGGGCGACGGCGGCGGTCGGCGGCGCTACTTGCCGTCGGCGACTCCTCCGGTGAAAACGATCATACCAACGGACGCTACACTCTCTGCCGCACCCATAGAGCTACTACAACCCCTTAGCTGACCACCAGAGCACACTGGGCGGCGGCCATGGCGGCTGTGCCGCGCCGGAGCACGCCGGCGCAACAGCGGCATCACCGCGACAAACTCTAATTGATCAAGAACAAGCGCGGGAAAGGACGAGGGTGCTCACCGCGACTTGATTGGCAAGACGATTGGCGTGGAGGAGCTGTAGTGGTGACTGGCCGGGGTGAAAATCACGGCGGCGGTCGACTGCCGGCCGTGAAGAAGAAACTGGTGGCGTCGGCTACTCCGGTGGTTTCAAACGACGACGAGCAGTTCCAGGGATGCGCAAGGACAAGGCGGAGATGATGACAAGATGGTTAGGGCGATGTTGGCGCGAGCAGCGCGAATTTGGCCGGTGAAGGGGAGCTGCCGGAGTTGGGGCAGAGAAGGAAAAGAAGGCGGTGCCGGCGTGTGCTCGGTTTTTATAGGGCAAAGAGAAGGTCAGGGAGTCGGCCGGCACCTTCGCGACCTCGCCCAGCTGGTTGGGCGCGTGGAAAACCGGGGAAAGACCAAGAGAGGCCACGGCGGCGTCGGCCGGCCGCCCGGCATGGGTGAAGATGACGTGCCCCCCCCTCTGCTACTGTAGCACAGTGCCAGCTCAACACTTCCCTTTTCAAATTACTCCCAAAACTTGAATAAAAGTTGAAAAATTCCCAAAATACAGATTGCACAAAATTTCATGCTCTACAACTTTCATTTAGAAAGTTTTGTCAGATTTCAAATGGATTTTGAATTTGCATTTCAAATTCAAAAAGAGGTCAAAACTAAATTTTAAGGATTTCAAAATTACTTTTAATTTTTGAATAAAAGATGAAAATCTCCAAAAATAAAAGTTGTTCTATTTCTCAATATCTACAACTTTCATTTAGGAAGTTTTTCATGAAACCAAATAATTTTTGAATTAGAGTTTAAAACTCAAAAGGGGATACTTTGCAATTCAAATAACTTTTGAAATTAATTCAAATTTTATTCAAAAGCTTGAAAAACTTTATATACCAAAGTTGTAGAGCTCAAAGAGATGCACAAATTGTATTTTTGGAGTTTTCCCAAATTTTGAATATTTTGAGGTGAAATTGAAAAGGGGGCAAAAACACTTTGAATTTCAAGATTTTGAAAAGGAATTTCAAATTGGATTTTTGGGCAATTATTTAATGATGTTGTGGAACTTTTTTCAAACCCAACCAATAGCATACTTTCGAAGTACAAACTTCATACTTTGAAATGGTGCCATTGGTTAGCAACTTTTATTTAGAAAAATCAATTATGGTTAGCTCACCAAAATTGAAAATGAAATTCGAATTCCAACATTTAACCACTAGGGTTAGGGTTTTGGGATTCGGATTCCGATTTCAATTTTGGTTCTCGCTTGCATCATTTGACTTGTAAAACTTGGTTAGGGTGTAGGCTAAGGTTAGCCAAGCACTTGTACACACCAAGGTTGCTTTTATTTGGTTGCTTTTATAAACAAAAGTAAAATTGTGAGGAAGGTTTAATGACATGCACATACGCATACGATATGAAAGAGCTCAACCAACCCTAGAAATTGATAAACTCATTTTGTTTGTTTGAATTAGTGTTCTCTAATCATGAATGCTCATGCAATGATGATGATGACATGGGGTTTAGGCTAACGTGTAAGGGGTGTTACATTATATCCCATTTTAATGAGGAATCTCGTCCCGAGATTCAAGGGTTTAGGTTAAGTAATGGAAAAGGAAATGTATCAAGTATATGAACTTGTAAGAAATTCATAAAACAACAAGGTTTAGGTTGGCCCACTAAAATCAAGAGATAGCTATTGGTGGTGAGAGTATCTACTGGGAACTACGTATATAGGGATTAAAGAAATGAATACAACAATAGTGGGTTACCCCAGATCGGGAACACCGACTATACTAGTAGTGCCCTCTAGGACATCCTAGTTTCCTGGGACACGTAGCATAGTCACGTGGTCGAGATACCAATATCACACACTATTGCGTTGTCTCTAATATGAGGCATATTGAAGTGACGAGGTCAATAAGGTAGCATGTGTCAAGATTAAAGAGGTCAAGGTGACACATTAGAAAAGACCCAAAAAAAAGGGTAGGGTTTGAGTAATGGAAAAGGAAACGTGTCAAGCACATTAAGTTTCAAAAGCCTCACAGGGGCAAGAAAGTTGGTTTCGGGGGGTACGATCAAGATTAATATATGGTTGCAAGGCTAGAGGTAAGGCCAGTGGCCAGCGCTGGCGGTTCAAGGTGAGTTAGGGTTAGGGCTTCGTTTTCTTTGACCCGATTTGTTTTCATGGTTCGAGTTTGAGTTCGATTCGGGTGTTTCATCCCCGATCCGTTGCGGGTCGGGAGAGTTCTTCTCGTTTCATTCCCAATCCCGTTCTATTTTCAACGATTAGGGTTGGGGTTCATCTGGGTGTTCATCACCGATCCATGACGGATCGATCGATTCTTTTCGCGTTTTCGTTTTCCCCGACACTAGATCCACTAACTAGTGGCTTCACTGATACCATTGATAGAATTTAAGATCGTTCTAGCAAAGTGGAAATAGCATGGGAGTTCATGGGAATAGTAGATCGAGATGCATTTCATACATGTATACGGTATACAGAGAAGATCCTAAACATCATCTACTAGTATAAGAAATGACAACAGTGGGGTAGTAGTGTAGACCATCGAAGGTAGGCGGACCGGTGCGGCCGGCGATGGGTTCATTGGTGGAGCGCCGTTGGTGGTGCCGTCGTTGGCGTTGGAGTCGTTCGCGGAGGAGCCATCGGGTCGGTGAAGGGGATGACGGCGCGGACGTCGAGGTGGAGCAGCGGCGGCGGCGGTGAGTCTTCCCGTCGCTGGCAGCACTCCCCAGATCGGCTAGGGTTTTAGGGAATGTCGGTGGGGAACACTGGCGGCTCAGGTGATTCTCGTGATTAGCGCCCCGGCCCCCACCTTCCTTTATATAGCGCTGTGCGACGGGGGCCCACCAACCATTAGGGTTGGACGCCCCCCGATCGGCGCGAGACAAGGCCCAAGAGGCCGTTGGGCTGTTTGGACTTGGGGAGATCAATCTAACATGATGGAGACATGGAGTCCTAGTCCCTTGGCGACGTCGGTGCCGTGCCGCCTGCCGACGTGGCATAGAGCCGGAGGTGATGCGCTCACCGTCGGGGACCATATTGACATGGAGAGCATGGAGTCCTGGTGAGACTATCCGCACTCATGGTACTCTAAATTCATTTTCTAAAAGGTCTAGTCATCAAGATTCTTTACTCTATACTTAATTTTTTCGCACCTATCTATCCTCTATAGCATCCTCTATCCACTGTGGGGTCTACTTGTCACTTTATCTAAATATATCCATATGACATCTTATTTTGAATGAAGAATTTATTGAAACGAATTTAATGGTACAAACGAAATTTAATTTGATTTTCTGGTTTGTGAACTATAACATTTTTTTAGTTAATCGACATAGTAGTAACAGCAGGACCCGCCATTGGATCCATCTCTCTCTCCCGTGCAGCTCTCCCGTGAGTGGTGGTGGGGCAGGCGCTCGCCTTACCGGATGTCCATCCGCATCCCGCGGACATACCGTGTGAGCCATGGTCGCGTACCTTTTTACAAGTGTTCGGCTGCGGTAGTTCCGAAGACGCCATATGCCTTACCGGACTATTTTAGAGCTCCTGGTGCGGATAGTCTGAGACGCATCCGCCTGCACGCGCACCAGCGCCTTCATGCAGCGCAGCGCCATGTTGGCGGTTGGCCTGCTTTCGGACGTTGTGGCGAGCGGGAAGGCGTAAGTGGCGAGCCGCTCGAGCTGGGGCCAGCGCAAGGCTGAAGCGAGGCTTTTGCTATGGCCTTATCCCGGCGTCCAAGCGCAGCCGGGCGCTGCCAGTCCGTCGACGCAGCCAAGTCGAGTAAAAGTGGAGCGAGGCCGCACTATACAGCCCGACGCATGGCTGCCGCAAAGCGTCTGCGGCCGGACGCCCGAAGGGCGCAAAAACGACCGAAACACGGTGGGCGGTGATAATGGAAGGCAAGTAAGTCAGTCAAAAAATTGGGCAGCATGCGGCGTGTGCAAGCTTGAGCCGCGCTCCTCGGCGACCTTTGCCATGTC
>JADLZL010001001.1:0-25862 GCA_015844335.1 Chrysopogon serrulatus
TTATAACCGGCATTCCCATCAGCTAATGACTTCATAGCAGAAGCTCTTTGCATCTACTAGCAAATCGGCAGCGGCATCGGGTATCCATCCATCGAGTTGGCTTTATTAAGATTTCTAAAGATCTATGCATACCCTCATCTTTCCATTCTTCTTGTATCACGGGAACTATATTTGAAATCCATTCTGCATACCTGCATGGCAGAATGAAATTTGCTTCAACAATCTTTTCGATCTCTTTTCACATCGGCCAATACCTCCTCTTTATAGATCCTTCAGTGGAGGTTGTTTGTAGGGCGATAAGCCCGGACTTAATAAATTGTCGATGTTCAACAATGAAGCGATCTATTCAGGGCATCTCTGTATAATCGAGGCAAAACAATCTTTAATTCCTTTAAAAGGGCTATTAATTGTGATTTGTACTCAGTTCAAACTTGCACTAATGTACATCGGCGGCTTAGTACCATCACCAACATCTATTTCTTCTAACTTGTCGGCCGACATAAAACCATGCCCCAACTTTCCTTTGTTGCCATCGATTGGGTTACCCATTAAAAATTCTTGTGAGCGCCATTTGCTTGGATCGTACTGTTGATCCCGATGAAGACATTCACGAGGACCTTCTCCCCATACTGCCCGAAAAAACAATCAATGCCATCATATTCCCGATAGCGGGCTCCGCAGCTACTTTACTGAGAATCATCAGCGTGGACAACCTCAATGTATCTCGAGCCCATTGAATGAAAGAATTTGGTGCATGGTTGAAGGGATGCAACAATTGGCATGGATCGGTCTCTTCCCAAAAAGCAAGCTGCATGCCCCCTTGCCATCAATGACAAAGAAAGTAGTGATCAAAGTCTTTGATCCAATCATCAACTTCGACATGTACGAGCTCCTCGAGTATCGGAAGGATTGCCGGCGAAATCTCGAGAACCATGTCGGGTTTTTAACAAGTCTTCACTCGTCATTCCAAGCTTCACGAAAGTTGTATATGGCACTAATATTGATAACGGCACACTCCATCAGCAAACATTTTTAGTTAGAGGCTTGCCATTGGCGTATCTGTTAGATAAAGTGGCTTCAAGTGACGATATTGGCGATTTGTCGAGATTTTTGTTGTGTTCATGCAATTGAGCCATCAAATCTTGAAACTCACTCTCATCGGAATCGGAGTATGCTTCTTGGCGGGCGTCTTGGTTTAGGGCTATGGGCTACGATGGGAAGAAGAAAGCCGCCACATACCTGCATCTGAGGGTCCATGCTCATCGGGTTTCTTAGGGCAGCCATGTCGATTTCTCTCGCATGCGCTTGCTTGATTCTCTTTATTTCACGCTGCGCTGAACTCTCCTCTTCTTTGCGACTCTTCTCAGTCTGGGCCAGAGAGCATCACTGTCCTTTTGCGACAGATATATTCATAGGGAAATTTTCCCTACGTTGTATCCTTTATAATGAGTCAAGATTGATACGCCAAACCTTTTCCTTGGCTGATTTTAAAGCTGTCTATTTTTTAGCGATTATCGTCCTCGGCGCATTCCAAGTCTTTCATGGACGGTCGGTGGTTGACTCGGATTACTGTACCGAAATGCCGATCCTTTATTAAAGCATTCGGGGCAATTGTTTCCTAGCGAGCAGCTTCAAGGGCCGCCGTTTTCAATGTTTGTTTGAATGAACAACCCCAATGCTGCTCCATCTCTCTCACATGCTCTTCTTGCTCTCTCGTGGTATACCTCTTCTTCGTATCTCGGCGTTCCTCTATAAACCTTTGTTCTTCATAGTATTCCCGTTCTTCTGTGTCTTTGCCATTTTGTTCAGTAAAATGCAGCGATGTTACCCTAGGCTTGAACTTTCTCCTCTTTCGGTTCGGCTATTCTTGAACCAGGACTTTTTATTCGACTCTTCACTTTCGTGATTTCTTGTCCGAGGAATTAAACGATGCCATTCTTCTTTGCTACATCGGAGGTTAACACCTTCATCTTGCCCTTTACCTTTGAATCATCCATGAAACCATATTCACGAGGAGAGCGAAATCATACTTTTGAGGAAAAGGTTGACCATCAATCTTCATCTTTGCCATCGAACTTCATGTCCCTCTTGGATAGCCTTTTGAATCCGCATTCTGAAACTTTCGGCAATCATTAATGGAATGAGAAGTAGTGTTGTAACCACAACCTTACAATACTCGCCGGAAGGGCGCGGCATAGGATGTCCATACGCGGTTTAATGCGTCCCTTCCCTTACTAACGAGATCAAAACATCGGACTTGGAGACATCAAAGTCACTTAAGTTCCTTTTGTTGCCTTAACCAACGGCTCACTTGGTAGGCTCCTTTGCCCAAGAGCCGATTCAGCTGCGGCTATCTCGTCATCATCATCATACTCGGCCGCTTCTTCGAGAAAACTTTGATATATTTCACTAGCAATATTTCCTTTTTTGGGCGGTTATCTCTTTTTGAACCACGAGCTTGATTACTCATAGCGACGGTCATTTGTGAAAGTTGACCAAGGTCATCAAATTCCATGCCGAACGACTTCTCTCGACATTAACTTTTGCATGCACTGCTATCGCCATCGAACCATGCCCGATCATCTGGTAAGTTCAATGAATAACAAAAGGTTCTTGGTTTCTCTAAATCTCGAGGAAGATACTCTGGCGGTGTTTCATTAGCTCTACGTCTCGGACTCATGAGAATTCGACTAGCTTCTTTTCATTAGTGCCGATGAAGAAATGCGCATGGAATTTCTATTCTAGTTCATGCGTACCAATGGAATGGACCGGCGGGGAGGTGAACCATGTGAAGGCTGGCCTGTGAGAGACAAAGAAAAATACGAATTCTCAAGCTTCATCCGTTGGAAGCTTCCCAAGTACGCATCAAGTACCGGCGATGTGCTCTATGGTGCTAGTATCATCTTGGCCAAAACTTGGTCAAATCTGTCGGAGGCTTCACTCTTGGGAGGAAGTGCCACTCTATTGTACCATTTGCGGATAAGGAGATTTTATGCGAATAGGTTGATTCTTTGGCTTTAGGCGAGCTAGGATTCTGCATCATGTCGACCATCCTATGCATGATGACATCAATATCGACTTTGGAGCCCACGTGTTTTGCCTTCCGAAGGTATCACGATGCACTCCTATACCCTAGATTTGGCAAAGCATCGAGCGATATAATCGGTAAATTCGATATCCATCTCCATACATGTTTTCTTTGCAACTTTGTTTGATCTTGGGGGGACACTTTGAAAAGCTAGCCAGCATCTTCTTGTTGTACCAAATGTCCTTGACCATAGGTAGGAAGATTCTTTGTTTCTCATTAGGGGGCCGGTCCGTCTTTGTTTGAACGGATGCTCCTTCATCTCGAGTAGGCTTTTCTTGGTATTTTTGGTGGGTTGAAGAGTGTTGGTCACGGATTGATCTGCATTCTCTTCAAAATGCTTATGGCCCATTTGGGCCGAGAAAGTACTAACCATGATTGCACGAAAGGTGTTCAAGAGAAGGCTGTGTTACATGATTTGTAATAGTTTCTCCACAGGAGCTTTGTGAACCAATTCGACACCTTTTGAGCCCTGCTTCTTCTCGGTGTAATCGGAATTGATGTGGAAGAAGAACCCTTAGCAATAGCGCTTTTGGAAGACCTTATTGCTCTTGTTCTTGGTGAAGGACATCAAACACTTTTTAGCTGAAATTGATCACATGCTTGTGCACCAACTCCCACGCCAGATTCTCAGAGCAATTCATCCAAAGTCACATCCGAGCGTGATTGTTGTTGATTTGGAACATCTTGAACAAGGGGTCCCCCGCCGTTAAAGTGTGTTGACAATCTGCGGCCTTGCTTGTGCCTCACACCTGACAAGCCCGGCGTGGCTTCAATCGGACGACCCGCCGGTTTGGAAATCAGGAGGCGTGCAGTCGGTTTGACTGAAAGCTGACAAGGGACAAAAAATTATTTAAATACAAAATCGGGCGTCTTTGGATGAGACAAGGCTTGACTCCATTATATATCTGACCACAGCGAAGCCACTTACGGCGACATCTGACTATAGAAGGCGTGCGCCAATCATGCATATGATTCATTCGGCTAATATGAAGACAAAAACCGATGGAACATTTGATTGCCGAATGCGCATGCGCATGAAGACATGTTTGAACAAAGTAAAAGTTGATCATGAATTGAAGAAAGCATAACCAAGCTCGGCGGTCCAACCCGGCACGGGGTCCATGAAGAAGGAGCAAACAAGCTATCACGAATAAACCCATCAGAACTTGCATCTGCCGCCGCGACTTTGGTCTATCCACGGTTCACTAATAGCGTGCAAGAACCCGCAACATGTAACAATCTAGATTGATCTTATTCAGCTATATGAGCATATGATCTATCTTTCATGGTGACATGATAATAATAGATTAAAGACAAATAGATCCATGAAAATAAAGAGCGAAATCAACCAATCTAGGTTGGGCAAAAAAGTGTTACAAAAATAAATAAAAGCATTAAACACATGCAACACATGATACCTTAATGAATCTAGATCTTGCCAAAATCTAATAAGAGCCGATAACTATCTTTGCTTCACTAAGCTATCAAAGCGGGCGCTGCCGCCGCGATATTAATTCGAGATAAACAAAGCATAAGCAAAGACTTTGATAGAGGGGGAGTGCCGATCTTTCGGTGAGTGAAGATAATTTCGATTTGGTGGTAAGACCCTCACGATCCGACTAAAACGGGCGAACAGCGCCAAATGCAATGCGCTGAACCAACTCCCAATGGTTACTAACCTCGCCCGGTGCGAATCGGATGATCGAAGATCAATAATTCATACAAAAGCGAACAAAGAAAAGGCGAGCAATCTTAATATCACTTTCGAAGGTGGAGTTCTGAATTACGAGGCAGGCAATGAGGTTGGCGCGTGTTCGAGAATAACTAAAGCTAGATGTAAAACAAAACTCAAGTTGTAAACAAAAGGGACTCCGACTAAATAAAGGCGGACGGGGAGGGGTGGCCCAAAGAGCTGCGGCTCCAACCTAGGCGCCCCATCTTGGGCCTGTCACATTAGCCTATCTTCTTGTGCTTTGGGCCTTCGTTCCTTAACAGCATGATGAAGTTTAATTCTCTTACGGGCCGTGATTGGCCCCAAGGATGATGATCAGCGTAGGCACTGTGGTGGAGGCTCTTGGAGGCGCTTTGTGGTCTTCTTTGGTGTAGATGTACTCGTGATGTCCTCATCATCCTCCCCTTCTGAACTGAAGTCATCCTCGGCGGCAACTCCTCATCTTGGCGCATACGGTTTCAAATACACCCAACATTAAAACTCGTGGAAACACCAAACTCCTTGGCCCGAATTAAAGGATATAAGCATTATCATTAATCTTAGTTAGCACTTTAAAAGGACCAGCGACACGTGGCATCAATTTAGAAACGGCGTAAAAGCGGGAAAATCGATCCTTTCTCAAATGCAACCAAACCCGAGATCACCGGGTTCAAAAAGTAACTTGTTTTTCTCCTTTTACTACATAACTGATATTTAGCATTAGCGGCGACAATGTTTTTGTTGAGTCTGCTCATGCAAAATGCGGCCAGCATCTATGTGTGGGGCGTCCTCGGCATCAAGCGCAAACAAAATCAATAAGGCGCCCGAGGGAATATAACCATAAACAACCTAAAGGGACACATCTTTGTAGAAGAATGCGTTGCATGATTATAAGCAAAACTCAACATGAGGCAAAAGCAATCTTCCCAACGTTTCAAGTGTTTATCTAAAAACAGCCCTAAGCATGGTTGACGAAGTTCGATTCACCACCTCGGTTTGTCCATCAGTTTGAGGGTGACAAGTTGTGCTAAACAGCAATTTAGTTCCCATTTTATTCCACAATGATCTCAAAAATGGGTGAGAAACTTAGAATCCACGTCCGGAGACTATAGTATTTGGAATACCATGCAAGCGAATAATCTCGCGAAAAAACAATTCAGCAATATTGCTAGCATCATCGAGTCTTATGACAAGGTATGAAATGAGCCATTTTGGAGAAGCTTGATCAACAACCACAAAAATCTTGTCCCTCCCCTTCTTAGTTCGAGGTAATCCCAAAACAAAGTCCATAGAAATATCAAGCCAAGGAAGTAGGAGCAGGGCAAAGGCATGTCTGAGACCATGGTTTTTCAATAAATGACTTAAGCTTTTCGGCAAATGCATGGCGTGCAACAAAGGCGCTCAACATCAGCAGCGCATCCGAGGCCAAAAATGGGCAGCCAGCACCTCATGTGTCTTGTAGACGCCAAAAGTGCCCCGTGGGGACCGCCTCCATGCGGCTTCTGTAGCGACAAGCTTGACGAACAGAGCTGGAACACACGACTTGTTAAGCGAAAGCAGGGGAACCCATCGTATGTGAAATTTGCCCCATGGTTTGCCATGAACACAATGGGCAAGCATCTTTAAAATCAGCATCGTCAACATATTGATCCTTCACGGTTTGCAAGCCAAAAGATTTTAAAATCTAGCGTGGCATGACGTAATTATAGCTGACGACAAAGCATCGACAATAACATTTTTCCTTCCGGCTCTTGTGTTTAATAATGTAAAGGGAAAGACTCAATGAATTCTACCCATTTAGCATGACGTGATTCAGGTTTGTTTGGAGTGCAGAATATGTTTAAAACCTCATGATCGGGGAATGAATTATAAACTTCGCGATGCCAAAGGTAGTCTTTGCCAAGTATGCAAAGTGCGCACTAAAGCATAAAAGCTCCTTATCATAAGTAGAATAATTCAAGCTAGCACCACTTGAATTTCGCTAAAATAAACAACCGGCTTTCCTTCTTGTAACAAAACAGCACCTAACCCATCACGGCTAGCATCGCATTCAAGTTCAAACACTTTAGTAAAATTAGGCAAGCGCAGGGAGGAGCATTGGTTAACTTATCTTTCAAGGTGCTTTGAGCGCAACCTCTTAGATCACTCCAAGCAAAGGGAACATCCTTCTTTTGTAAGCTCATGTAGAGCGCTGCAATGGAGCTAAAATCACAGAACAAACTGCCGGTAGAAACACACCAAAGACCAAGAAAACTGCCATTTTTATGCAAATCGTCGGTGTAGGCCACGCCGAATGGCATGGAATCTTCTTTGCTATCCACCTCAATACCACCACTGTGGATAACAACATAGCCAAGAAGCGAAACACGTTGTGTACAAAACATGCATTTTTCAATGTTAGCAAATAAGTGGGCGACGACAGCGCATCAAAAGCAACCATAAATGTTGGTACATGCTCTTCCATAGACTTCTTTGTAAATGAGGATATCATCAAAATAGACAACTACAAACAATCCTATGAAGGGTCACCGAACTTCATTCATCAAACATAAATGTCTTTGGGAGCATTTGTCAAAAGCCAAGCGGCATAACCAACCATTCATATAACCCAAATTTCGTTTTAAAAGCGTTTTTCCATTCATCACTAATTTCATGCGAATACGATGGTAGCCACTACGCAAATCTATCTTAGTGAAAAAAAGAATGGCACCCTCAGCTCATCTAGCATATCATCAAGGCGTGGTATAGGATATCGGTAGCGAATGGTAATGTTATTAATAGCACGGCAGTCTACACACATCGCCATGAGCCATCTTTCTTTGGAACAAGTAACACGGGAGCAGACAGGGCTAAGAGACTCAGAATAACCCTTGTCAAGCAACGCCTGTACCTAGCGCTGTATTTCCTTCGTCTCATCGGTTTATGCGGTATGGTGCGTGATTCGGAAGAAACATGCGTGGGGATGAGGTCGATCTGGTGCTCAATGCCACGAAGTGGTGGGAGTCAGTGGCAAATCTTTTGGAAAGACACTTCAGCGTACTCCTACAAAATGTTAACAGCTGCGGGGGAATATCAAAAGATGTGCGGCATCAAGTGAAAGCGAGCATACTATAGCCAGAATAAGGGCATAGCATGGCAAAGGAGCATCGCGTAACTCATCGAAATCAGCACGTGTAGCAAGCAAAATAGGAGCATTCAACGATTTCAGAATTGAGAGATCGATGGTTCAAGTTGTTTAGCAATTTGCTTGACTCTAGCAAGATCATCTTTAAGGGAATTTGTTCAGGTGTCATTGGATGTATAATTATTTTTCGACCCTTAAACATGAAAGAATATTGATTTGAGCGACCATGATGCAAACTCCAGGTATCATATTGCCAAGGTCGCCCAAGTATGGGAAGCATGCGTCCATGGGAATAACATCTGTCGACAAAATCAGAATAAGCACCCATGGAGAAAGGAACACGGACCGGCGAGTAATTCTAATTTTCCCACCATCATTAAGCCATTGAATGTGATATGGATGTGGATGCTACAGTGGGTAAAGACAAGCGTTCAACCATCGCGATTACTCGCCAAATTGTTGCGGTACGGTATTTGTCGGATGATGATCTTGAATGGACCGCTCACTGCGCCCTTGGTATGGAAAAGTGTGTGTCGCTGATTCTTCTCGGGCGGGCGACACTGTGTACTAAGAACACGCTGCACAACAAGACTTTCATACCTATCGGCGTCGCTTAGGGTTGACATGTCGTCCGCCTTTCTGCATGGTCGATGGCAAGCATAGCGTGTTGAATATCTTGAATCACTAGCGGAAGAATACTCACCATCGTCCACGAATGAGCAAGACACGCTTGTTCGGACAGTCCGAGACACGTGGCAAATCCTTTGCAACAGAAATGAATGAATATCCCGTGTGCGGCTTTGTGGAAGGTCTTTGTGCCTGGGGACGGGGGAGCACTGCAGAAGTGGTTGCCCGTTCACAGCGGTGTAGTGGCGGGCGTGGGCAGTGCGAGGGGGTGCGGTGCTGAACGGATGTCGAGCTTCGTCACCCAAAAGAGTTAGAATATGGCTTCGGCGGCGTCCACGCATTTCACGTTCAGCTTTGCAAGCAAATTCAAATAATGTGGTGATATCATAATACTCGTTTATAATCAAGTATATCCTGAATTTCACGGTTTAAACCACCGCGAAATCGTGCCATAGCGGCGTCATTGTCCTCAACTAACCCACAAGCGAATCATGCCTTTTTGCAATTCCTGGTAATAGTCCTCTACAGTTGTGAACCTTGCTGGCGTTGCATTTTATTAAGCAAATCGCGGGCATAATAGGAAGGTACAAATTTGTGGCGCATAGCAGCTTTCAATTGATCCCATGTGGTTGGAGCTGTAGTGGGATGTTTTTTGTTTATATTCACGCCACCAAATTAAAAGCAAAAATCAGTAAATTCACTAATAGCAGCTTTAACTTGAGAAGTAGGAGGAATATCATGGCATGCAAATTTCTGCTCGACTTCTAATTCCCAATCAAGATATGCAGCGGGATCATATTTGCCATTAAAAGATGGAATTTTAAATTTTATCTTAGCAAAGAATCATTACCCTGGTGGCGTGGCACACGGCGAGCCGCGGCCTTAGCGGTGTCCACCGTCCTGCTCCGTGTCACCTCCGTGTTCCTTACGGAGATCGGTGACCATCGTACTCAAAGCATCGGCGTGACATGATGGTGTCGGCGTGGTCTTAGTGGTTTGTCTGTGGCGGTCAAGCTGATCGAATCGCTCGGTCGCCCGTAGTGACCGTGGAATCCATCCGTTCATGCATCGTCTTGATGTCTCCGACAATCCATCAATGCGTGTCCGCATGTCTGCGGCTGTTCATCCTTTTTTGTCGTAAATGCTTTGCCATGGTTAAGCGCAAACACAAAACCAATGCCAAAATAGGGGTGTACGGCTCACAATGCGCTCACACTAGTGCTGTTGTCAATGCCTTATCCGTTCTTACCGAGCACACGAGGCGACCAACCGATAGGAGGAACTTTCGAAAGATTGGGCGGCGATTGCACAGGAAACAAAGTCAGCCCGTCGTAGAACTATGTGGAGTTCTGGGTAGGCTGCACTCAAGTCAGGATTAGCACAATCAAACAATAATGCAAAGTTGAATTATAGTGCTAAACACGAGAAACTTGCTGCTGGAAACAAGTGGGGAAACAAAGGAGGTGGCAAAGAGGAGAGGGTGCGGCTAAAAATGCAAATTCTTGATTTTTTTGGATCTGTTTTTTTTTTTTTTTTTTTCAAAAGGCCTCAAAAACTGATAATATGAACATAGAGGATCTCAAATAGCAAAAGAGCGACACACACTTTTTCCGAAAGTAGGGAGGGGTATGAACGGTAAAAAGATAGGGAGATGAACAAGGGAGGGCAATGTATGCGTGGGGGGGTGCAGAGTGGGCCGGGAGGATCGTGACCGAGGGATTCACTGGCCAGCGCAAAACTTTCCACCGAACCAAACCGAGCACCTTCCTTCTTCTGTTCCTTTTTTTTTGTTTCCCTTTTTTTGTACTTTTTTGATTTCTTTCTATCTTTCTTTTTTTTGGACGAGGAGGGGGCTCGGAGGGGGGTGGTATCGGCGCAGTGATCAGTCACGACCAAAGCGGGTATGCGCCCGAGGGGGTCGGTGTCTGGGCGGCGGAAGCAGCTTGAGCGAAACTAGGGTTAGGAGAACAAAGAGAAAAACAAAGGGATTAAACACAAGTGACCAGCGACAATTGAAGTAAGCACACAAATTCAACACAGATTATTGAAAGAATGTGCGAGGCTAAGCAGTTCTTTGGGACAAGGAACTGCGTGAAAAAATTTTTGTTTTGGTTTTAGGTGGGCGTGGGAAGGGAAAAACACTTCGATAAAAACTCACCGATCAACACGGAAACGATACCACTTGATAGAGGGGAGTACCCGATCTTTCGGTGAGTGGAAATAATTTCGATTTGGTGGAAGTAGACCCTCACGATCCGACTTCTGACGAAGCGAACCGGAAGCGCCAATGCAATGTTGAACCAACTCCCAATGGTTACTAACCTCGCCCGGTGCGAGATCGGCGATCCGCGAAGATCAATTCCTGCACGCAATCGAGAAAAGCGAACAAAGAGAAAAAGGCGCGAGCAATCTTAATATCACTCGAAGGTGGAGTTCTAAATTACACGAGACAGCGCAGGTTGGCGTGTGTTCGAGTAGCTAAAAGCTAGATGTAAAAACAAAACTCAAGTTGTAAACAAAGGGACTCGACTAAATAAAGGCGGTGACGGGGGGGTGGCGCTTAAAAGAGACTACGGCTCCAACCCTAGAGGCGCCCATCTTGGGCTGTCTGTTAGCCCATCTTCTTATTCTGCTGGCACGCCGTTCCTTAACATCATGATGAAGTTTAATTCTCTTGCGGGCGGGCGGTGATTAGCTTAACTGGATGATCAAGCGTAGGCGCTTTTGGTGGTGGCTTCTTGGAGAAGCGCTGTGGTCTTCTTTGGTGTAAAGATGTACTCGTGATGTCCTCATCGGACTTCTTGATCGTCAAGCGGGGCGCTGCCCGCCGCCCGACCATCCGATCGAGACAAACAAGACTACTTGCATCAATATCTAAATCCATGCTTGATACTAAGACATGATAGCAAGGGTTTGCGGAACTTCACCGGTCGACGGATCGGTGGCTCCTCTCGAAGAACTTGGCGACACGACAAAAGGACTCGAAACTTGTCGCGAGGGCCGATTTGTGTTGATTTGATTGTGAATCTCTTTACAATGGTCGAGGGTTTATATTTATACCGGACATAACATGAATCTAAAAATTCACGATTACATAATTCATTAAAGGTAACTCAAAAGCTTTATGGCGATTCTCTTGCTATGGCTTTCTCGAGGTCCTTGATCATCGCTCCTCTCCTTCTATTATTTCACGCACCACCTTTTTGCTTCCCAGATGGAGCCACCAGCGCTACAATGATAGCCGGCCATACGAGAATGCTTGCGAACCGCCCGGGATTGGCCGTCGCGGACACTTGCGAATAGTTCAAGGTTAATGGGCAAATGTACGAGCATTTGCAGAATTATTTGATCTCTTCCCCTTTTCGCGAGCTTTGCCGAGCAGACCCCACTATCATCTTTCGGCTCTTACCAAATCCGGTGTTAACATAAACTATTACATTGAAGAGTCTAGCCTAATCTCCACGGTGTGTTGATCTCCATGAGTATGATCCTCAAAGGGGCGCCTCTCGAATAGATCCCAATGAATAATGAATTACGGTTTTGGGGGATATCTCCCGGAGTGCAGGCTGCTTTATAGGGAAAAGCGATTAACGTGAGCCTTTGGATCAACTGGCATCGTGGGGCCGGCGAGATCAATCCTCAAAGGCGGTGGAGCAACATGGAACAGGCGGGCGCCCCCGGCTACAGGCGGACCGCGACCGGTCCCGGTGGTGGCCGAGGGCCTCCCCCTTGGCGTGGTGTCTTGGTACCTTCTAGATCCTTCACTGTGCAGGTGCCACTTCCAAGTGCGATATCTTTTCATCGGGACTTCAAATATAGCAAATGATATGTCTGTTTCGATCGTCTTGGCGAATTTGCAATGGTGCATTCTAATCCATCATTTGAGATACTTCTATACTATTATATTGATTAACTTTGATAGCTTTTCGGTATGTACACTGCAGAAACATAGATTCACCAAAACTCATGGAACCCGTTAGATCAAAACCTATACCTATGCTATATGTGGTTCATTTCATGTCAAGATTTGATGATAATTGATGGGTTATAATTGACATTAGTGACCGTCAACAAGTTCCTCCAAGCTTAACCTTTGCTAGTCCCTTGCTTAAAAGCTAAACTTAAAATAGATATAGATGTTCATAATTCTTAGAGCATTGTCACAACCTCCGCATTAACTCCTCAAAAGTATACCTATATTAGGACAAAAATTCTTCTCCAAACTTAAGCAAGAACCGGCGACTTTCAAACTTACTCATGTTACCTTTGACTATGGGGCTTATCGGCTCTTCCTTGGGCCTTGAGTACTTGAGCCAGACAGAAAGATCCCGCCTAAAGCACTATGTCTCAAGCTCTTCGCTCAACTATCATTCTAGGAGTTTTAGAGGTTTTCAAATAAAACTTCGAGTTTCCCATGTATGACACTCTCAAGTCTCTCAGTATATGTGGTATTTGTGGATTCTCACCAAAGGCGGTGATGATGGTTGCCTCTCTCTTCATCCTATAGCTGAAGCTTATGTGGAGCTTATAGGTAAGGAGAAAACTTGAAAGAACAAACTTGCAATGCATGTGTTAAAGTCAAACAATGGATCCATGTAGAAACAAATCATAGAGTCGAATCAAGATATATAGGTGGATGGATATGGTGGATATATGGTGGAAACTAATTCTAAAAGCTCCTTGAATGCCTATCTCTCCTTTGAATTTTGAAAACTAGCCGAGAGGTTATGAGCTATCTTTTTTTTTTCTTAGGGAGTCGGGCATCTAAGTACCCATTATTTTTCAGCACTAGGACACTTGTCCATTTTTTTCACCTCCCTTCTCTTCTCTTTTTTTCTTTCAAATATTTTTTTTTGCATAGCTCATAACACTCCTTTTGGCATTTATGGATTTGGAGAGATAGCACAAGGACTGGAGCATTTATTGGGTGACTATCCTAATGGAAATATTTTCGGTGTTCTCTCCCAATGTAGGAGAAAAAATATTTTTGGAATGGATGTATATGGAATGGCATGTTGTTAAGCCTACTCGATTGTAGAATAATGCATATGGAGGTGGATCTTGATTCAAGAGCATGACAAATTTCTCACTAGGGTCACAAAAGTTGACAAAACTCAATGCATAACAAGCAGCATGTATGTGGAAGTTTAACTAGCCTATCATGTTTTGGCTCTGGTGGGAATGTAAGCTTTGTCATATAGGAACTCATCATATTTTTGTATTTTTTAAAAGATAAATCTCAGAACTCTAGTGTCACTTAGAACAAGATAGATAGTAGCTTAGGCTTTCTCAATCAGGATCAATCAAATACCTAGACTTAGTTCAAGCATATGCAACCCACAAGTTTCAGGCTCGGAGCAAATCTTCATGTCAAAACAATTGAAGCCAAAACTCGGAAAACTTTAGTCTAAAAACTAGGTACTTGAGAGCAAGCTAGTCCCAAAGTCATTTTAAAGATCATCTTAAGAGCTTATTTTATTTACACAACTTCTATAGCATGTAAATCCTTTTTACTAACTCATGTTGTTATTAAGATAAGCATAGAGTATGACAACATGAAGCAAGGTATAGGATACTTACCTGGATAAAGGAGACAATGAAGATGATGTAGATGTTGACTTGAGTCTCCCCCAAGCTGGCTCTCTTGATGGCATTTTCTAGAAATACTTGGGATACCTTCCCCAAGCTGATTGTTGCCGTGGTTGAGCATTGAAGCTGAGCAATCCTCACGAAGAAGGAGCTCATGGTTGTAAGAGCAAGTGTAGCTGGGAATCTTGATCCCATCCAACAAGAAGTTGCTTTCCTTCACACAGTGTAACTATGTGTCGAGAAGATGTACTTCAAGTGATGATGATGAAGATTCCTAGGTGGACTAACTCTTGAAGTCATCCTGCAACAAACATCTCAACTTCGTGGAATGGATTAGAATAAATAGTTAGTGGTTAGCCGTTCGAGGGATTGGTTGTTGTGAGAGGTTCCATAATATTTTCATAGTGACAAACAGTCTGACAAGATGCTCATTGATTATTTCTTTTTAGATTTTCTATTTTAGTATCTGAAAGAAAAATATGCTTTACTATATTTATTTTATTTTGGGCCACCACAGTGAGTGCTCCTTTAGCTTTTACACTAAAGGGGTTTCACATGGGGCTTCAAACTTTAAATGCAAAATGGATGTATTATATTTTTTTTCCTTTTTGTTGATGCAATGCTAGTGCAGAAAAGTAAAACATGCTAAAACAATAATTAATGCAATGCAAGGAAGTAAATATGGATAATTACCGACTTACCTTTCGGCGAAGGTTCGGTGGTTTTTAAGTCTGCCGATCCGGACTTCTCCTTTGTAGGTATTTTTGGATGAGTGCCTCGTTTGATGATGGGATGATGGACTGGATGATTGTACCTTCTTTTACCAAACTTATTAGGATCTTGGACTTGATATTGGTTGAACGGGTTCATCCTCCTTGTTCATCCATCTTGTCCTTTTGAGGTTGATTCTTTTAGTGTTTAGTTGATCGAGGCTCCTCGTTGACAATATTCATCTTGACCTATTTTGCACCATCTAATCTAGGAGATGACGATGCGGATGGTTGCATTTTCTTCTATCAACCTTTCTTGATCTTCACTGATTTTTAGGTTGATGAGTTGATGTCCATTGGGCTGCAAACTCAAGTTTCTCTTTGATTTTCTTTGTCTTCTTAACGGGTGAATTGGAAAGTTTATTCTTGCTTGATGATACATAGCGTCTTAATGGTCGAGGAAAGAACTCCATTGGTGCTTGCATGAGAGCTTCATCTCCAATGACTTGTGGGTGTCATCCTATGTCCATATTTGTTTACAAACTTGGGAGACACCATCGACATACCACCATTGATGATTGATGTTTTATTGATATAGGGATGCTCACTATGATGTAGTGGGATCTCGTCATCCCTGGTCTTTGTCGGTATTTGAGTGTCTTCAAAGATGATGAGAGAGGGGCATTAGTTCGGCCCATATAGGGAAAATTGCATCCTGCTTGTCATCGCCTTCCTCACTTGAAGATATAGAGTAAGGTCACTCTAGTTCTATGTCAAAGATCCACGTCTTATTCCTTAACCAACCACAAACTTATCTTATGTTCCTTTGACTTGTATCCAAACATGCTTGGGATGGTGAAGCGTGGCCGAGCACAAAGGGTAGGTCATTTGGCCAATGCATGGAATGAGTTGGTCAATCTACTCTTGCCCTTTGAAGGTCCCTTTTGTCTTCTTGAGGGTGATTGGTCCACTATCATAGTGAAGTGTAGAAAGTGTTGAAGTGTTCTCACATTGATTTCTTTCTTCTTGGTCCTTTCTATACACTTGTTCTCCTTTCTTTTTCGTTTCAAACCATGAACAACATTTATTCTTTCTTTCTGCAAAAATGTTAGTAGAAGTGTTCTCACATTGATTTCTTTCTATCTTGGTCCTTTCTATACACTTGTTCTCCTTTCTTTTCGTTTCAAACCATGAACAACATTTATTCTTTCTTTCTGCAAAAATGTTAGTGGATACATACCCGAAGGATTGCAACAAATTCAAAACATGGGTTGTTGTCCGTTTTTTATCTACACTAATGAAAAAAGATAATTTTAGGATCACTTTTAGCATAGATTTTGTTTATCATGTTTTTTTCTTGTTTGCTACATTCTTTCATGGCTCAAGGCAAAGAGTAACTTTAAAAGCAAAAGATAAACTTTTGATACTTATAGTTCTTCTATGAATGATGAGTTGTTGTTCTTTTGCGCAAAGCTATTGGACTTCATCACAAGCCTTGATTCATCTTTGATGTGAGTTTATCTTAGGACTTACCCAGATTGTATTTATGAGCTTCTGCAGGGGTTAGTCCAACAAATATATCCTATGTCTACACAAGCACTTTTTAGTTCAATAATCAAACTAGACTCCATGTCTAATTTGACTAAGGAAGACATTTTTAATCTAAGCACCACGTTTAATTTAAAAAGCCTATAGAAGTATGTCGAGTACTTCCAAACCAAGCATACTATAGCAAACAAAGGAAGCATACGAGCACATAGAGATTTACTCAAACAGAGATAAAAGCATGATCATGTATGGTGAGAATATTTTTTTTATTTTTTTAAGTAGAGATGCAAGTGTTATGCATGTGTTCAATGAACTAAACATGCTATGGAGTTGATATGAGATAGAGTAGATGCATGGATTGTTTAAAGCAAACATGTAGTGGTATGTGTAACATGATAAATACTCATTAAATTTAAAGTCCACGAGCAAAAACTTTCTCACCTTTCTTGATCATCCTTACCATGACTCACAATGGAGTTGTGAGTAGTGCAAAGATCTTTGTTCCTCGAGATATGATGTGATTCAAGTTCTTGTGACAATGACTTTTTTCAATCTACACATGGTTAGAATAATATATATATGTTTATACATACGTGAGATGGCAGTGGTTCCATTGTTGATGGATCATGAATGTTCGGTACTCGGATTTCTTCAATATCTCCCTTGTATTGTTCTTATGGAATTTCGCCAGAAGATTGAGCAATTGATTCCTACTTATTCCACAACTCAACAAACACAGGTAATCCTTACTAAGGCTAGTGGCAAACTAGGTTAGCAGATATCAAGATCAATATCAAATCTTTACGCCAACCCCGGCAACGCCAAAAATGCTTATTGACACCTCTTAATGTTATCTCTAGTAACGGTGCTAAAAAATGCTTGTGGGCATAGCATCGTAACTAGAACGCCAAGTTGTCATCCCCAAAGAATAACACCAAGAGGTATGGTATTAAATCATGCCACCATTTAGAATATAGAAATAGTATCCGTAGTTACGTATCAAATACCATTAGCATTTTACCGTGAGTATTCCGTATCGTTATTTATATTTTACCACTGGGGAAACAATGGCTAAAGACATTGATAGTCTCACCATCATGTATCTATTAACTAGTATACCAACTAGACCTAAGCAGGGGTAAAGTGGTAAATGATAAGAGTTATGCATAAATGTCACACACAAAGGAGAATCCTATAATATAATATATATATAGTCAAGCTAACTTGAGAGATCAATTGAGAGTTCAAGGTTCCTATGTACTTCTATTACCGGGTTCTATTCCTTTTTGATACTAGAATGTAACTAATGCACGGGTAGTATAGCACACACAATAGCACTTCGAGCAACAATCCTTCCAACTCCTCGAATAGATGAGAAAGAAGTAGTTGGAGAAGGCCTGCCAAAGCTCTACGAAACACCAACTCCGACATGGTGGAATACAAAGGCCACATAGAGCAAGCTTATCCCTATGGGCTACCACAACAACTAACCATAAGAGTTAAGCAACCTTAGGTAACTTATAGCCTAGACACCATGTCTACACTATCGATTACTACTCTAGCCACACGTGATAACTAGAGCACCTAATATTGTGTGGAGATCCAATGCTAAAGTGTGATAACTACACTAACCATACAAATAAGGCATAGAAGTAATAGAGAAGATAAATATACTAAAGCATAAGTCTTGCAAAGGTAAGACACAGAGATATACCAGACCTCCAAAGCTCCAACGATAAGATCCGAAAAGAAGCCTATCAACCCTAGCTCTCAAGTTACTAAACTCATGACATTGAAGAGTCTAGCCTAATCTTCCTGGTGTGTTGATCTCCATGAGAGTATGATCCTCAAAGGGATGCCTCTCGAATGGATCCCAAATCTTAATAATGAATTAAGGTTTGGGGGATATCTCCCCGGGTCCGGGGTCCGCTTTTATAGGGAAGAGCGATTAACGTGAGCCTTTGGATCAAACCGACATCGGCGGATGGCCGAGATCAATCCTCAAAGGCGGTGGAGCAACCCGGGCGGCCGGAGGGCTCCGGGGCCATCAAGCCGGTCTAGGGGTGGGACCGGCCGGTCCCACCTGTAACCGCCGGGCCTCCCCTCGGCGTGGTGTCTTCCGTACCTTCTAGATCCTTCCCCGCAGAGGTGCCACTTGGAGGTGTGATATCTTTTCATCCGGGACTTCAAATATAGCAAATGATATGTCCTGCTTTCGATCGTCTTGACGAGCCCATTGCAATGGTGGATTCTAATCCATCATTTGAGATACTTTTATATTGTTATATTGATCAACTTTGATAGCTTTTCCAAGATAAAAATTCTGTAGAAACATAGATTCACCAAAACTCGTGGAACTCGTTAGATCAAAACTCTATACCTATGCTCACGTGGTTCATTTCATGTCAAGTTTGATGATAATTGATGGGTTGACATTAGTGACCTCCAACAATGACTAAGCTACTCATCCTTGAGGTGTAATCATGTTTCATTAAAGGATATTCAATTAAGTTCGGTGGTAATAAATGAGAGTGTTTTGGAGTACGTACCTGATTTTGCATGATTTTCCTTCCGAGTTCCTATAGGTTGTCTCCCCCACACTTGTTTTCTATTTCCTTTTCAGCACAACAAGGTGGAAACACAAACAAACATATATCCAGAGAGAGATGATGACTCTAAAGACTCAACTTCTTTATTATCATTAGGCACATTTATTACACAATGAATGAATAGAATTAACTAAGCAAACTGATTTAACTAACTAACTAACTAGCAAACTAACTAATACTTTATTACACATGTGCCTATTCATCTCGATCTCTAGTCCTTCTTTTCTAGCTCCCCGACCCCTAGCCTTGGCGCTTTGTTCTTACTACGTTGCCGCTCTTGGCTAACCTCTAGGTTTCCTACACGTTGCACAGTGGTCCCTATGACCTTTAGTGCATCGAGAGGGGGCTTTCGGGCACGGAGATCTATCCTCGTCTCTAAGGTGGCCAAGGGCAGACGAGGTTGTCTTGGGGCCGGTGCGATTCTCGCCTTCTTCTTTTGGGGGCTCCTGATTGGCTCTTGGCGGTGGATTGAACTTCACATTGCTGGGGTCCACCCTTGCGCCATCTAGAGTTACTCGCTCCTTCTCGGTAGTCTACTTTGCACCGGTCACCATCCCAAACTTGGTGGTGACTCCTAGCAGCCTCTCCCCCCCTCTAGAAGGTAGTAATTTAGTGCCTTGGGAGAGAGCAATGCTAGGTTGACCTAGCAAACTGTCGAGGCTTATCACCCAGGGGCGGTCGATGATTTTGGGTGGAGCAATGGCAGCCTCTTGATAGCCTAGGCATAGAAAGCCTCCTCCATTGGAGCTCCTTGAGGTCGAGCTCGGACGACCTCCTTCGAGGGCAAGGGGCCGATCGCCTTCCGGGGGGCACCACCGCCGGCTGCTTTGGCGGGATGTTCGCCGGTGGGAGGATGTCCTCCGGCTCTTCGATTTGTCTGGGTGGTTTAGGCTTGCCATTTGGTGGAAGGTGGAGAGATGGAGAGCTTCCTTGATATGGGTTGAGAAAGGAGAGCTCTTGGGATGAGAGGAGAATGAATCGAGGGGGGTGTTTATATAGTCTTGGTAACTTGAGGGGGCATTCCATCCTAATCTATCCCGGGCATCTACCGTGAGCAGCGGGCGGCGGATTCGCATCAAAGTGGAATATCCGAACCCTACTTGAGGAACAAGCCGCACCGAGAGGTGGCCGGACCGCGAGGCGGCGCTGTATGCACCGATCGGGTAGGGTGGGACCGGCCGGTCCCACTGGCCCGATTTGCCCTTCCACGGGGGGTGCATTCTTGGCCCGTTATCTCTCAATTTTTCTCTGTCGTGGCCCAATTCGGCGAAGAGTTCGTATTTTAATAAATTAGGGAAAAGCGAAAAAAAAATTTCATCTAATTCCTCGGGTGGTCTAGAAGGTTCTAGAAAAATCTTAAGGCGTTGGCCATTTACCTTGAATAACGTACCTTTATTGTTTTGAAGTGTCACCGCTCCGTGTGATGATGCATTTACCACCGTGAATGGTCCTTCCCACTTGCTCGTAGTTTACCATGCCCGAATAACCTTACCTTGGAGTTGAATAATAGCACTTTATCTTTGGGGCTGAAGCTTTTCTTCTTGATTTATCATGCTACCTTTTTGGTCCTCTCTTTATAGATCTTTGCGTTGTGATATGCCTTCTCTTGCCATTCATCTAGTTCCGAGAGTTGCATCTTTCTTCTTGTTTCGGCTTCTAAATCCATGTTCCATCTCTTGATTGCCCAATGAGCCTTCAAATTCAAGCTCTCTTTGGCAAGTGGATGTGTCTTTCGTAGACAAGTTGATAAGGTGACATGCCAAGAGGTGTCTTGTTTTTGCTGCATTCGGTATGCCCATAATGCATCGGGTAGCTTTTCCTTCCGAACGTTTTCCATCTCGTTGACCTAATCTTTTGTAGAATGTTCTTAATTTTGTTTATTGGAAGTTTCGTTCGCTTGAGGATGGTAAGGAGTAGCTACGTAATGTTGGATCCCTTGCTTCATCAAGTACTTTACGAAAAGCCCTTGTCGTAATGAAGTGAGTTCCTCCATCACCGATCACCATCCTTGAACACCGAATCTTGCAAATATTGTCTCATAAAACTTCTTGGAGTTTGCAGCTTTGCATGGCATGGCTTCTACCCATTTTGAAACATAGTCCAACCGCCACCAGAATGTACTATAGTTGCCTGATTTTGGAAATGGTCCCATATAGTCAATTCCCAGGACATCAAAGAGCTCTATCCAAGATTATTGGTGAGTGGCATGGCATCTCGAGTTGATATTGTCAAATTGTCTCGACATGCTCCACATCTTCTGATGAAGTTCCTGGTATTTTCGCATATAGTTGGTCAAAAGAATCCACTTTGCTAAATTTTTGCATGAGTTCGGAACGCCCATAATGACCTCCATATGGTGATGAGTGACATCTTTCAATAATCCGTAGTCTTTCGCTGCTGGGTACACACCTTCGAGTAGTCCATCGAGCATACTCGGAAGAGGTAAGGATCATCCCATATTGTAGACAGCTTTCATAGATGAGCTTTCTCCCTGCTTGCCCGGTGGTACGTATCCTGCAACCATAAAATTGACAATATTCGCGTACTGTGGATCCGATCTCAGATAGCGTAGAGTGTGTCGCCTCAAAGCTTTCTAGTCATTGATTGGTAGTTCTCGCATATTCTTAAACTGCATTCTAGACAAGTGATCGGCAACAGATTTTTCACCCCTCTTTATCTTTTTATTTTCTAAGTCAAATCTCCTCGTAGTAGCAAAATCCATCTTATGAGTTCGTGGTTTAGCATCTTTCTTGTTTAAGGTGTATTTAAGTGCAGAATGATCAAGAGGGAACAATTACCTTGTTCTACTTTCAAGTAAGATCTAAATTTGTCTATAGCAAAAACAATAGCCGAAGCTCTTTCAAGAGTTGCATAATTAAGTTGAGGTCCCGCTAAAAGTTTTGTTAGCGATGCAATTGCGTGATGCTTCTTATCTTTAGTTTGTCCCAAAACCGCCCCCACAAAGATAATCACTTGCATCACACATCAATTTAAATGCGACCGGGGGGTTGGATGATTGGTGCGAGATGAGCACTTTCTTAAGAGTTTCAAAAGCTTTTTTAAACATGCGTCATCAAATTCAAAGAGAACATCCTTAGCTAGCGGGTTTGTTGAGGCCTAGCAATGTATGAGAAGTTATGTGTATGAACCGTCGATAAAAAACTCGCATGACCTAGGAAGCTTCGAATTCCTTTAACATTAATGGGAGGAGGTAGTAGTTCAATCACTTCAATTTTAGCTCTGTCTACCTCTATCCTCTTTCGGGACACTAGATGTCCAAGCACTATTCCTTCTCTAACCATAAAATGATATTTTTCCCAATTATGACTAAGTGCTTTTTCCTCACATCTTTATAAAAACCTTATCTAAGTTTTCAAGGCATTTATCAAAGGTTTTTCCATATACAGAAAAAGTCATCCATGAAAACCTCCATTATCACTTCAATCATAATGTAAATATAGACATCATGCATCTTTGAAATGAAGTGGAGCATTACATAGTCCAAAAGATATTCTACGGTAGGCATAGGAAGTATGGACATGTAAAAGGTGGTTTTGTTCTCGTCATCTCGATAGATCGGTATTCGATGATATCCCGAATACCCATCAAGAAAACAAAAGAAAGAATGATTTGCCAACCTTTCCAACATCTCATCAATGAAGGAAAGTGGAAAATGATCTTTCTTTGTTGCATTGTTAAGCTTTCGTAATCAATACACATGCGCCATCCCGTGATGGTTCTTTGTGGGATTAATTCATTCTGTCATTCCTAACGACTGTCATGCCTCTCTTCTTAGGCACAAATTCTGCAATGTGGCTTACCTACTCATTGTATGACACGTGATATATGATCCCAGCAGATAAAATAGTTTTTTTAAGACCTCTTTCTTAATAACCTCTCATCGCATTATTTAACCTACGTTGTGGTTCTCTAGAAGTTGTTATCTCGTGGTCTATAGGATACGATGGTGCAAAGAACAGGACCGATTCTTTAAGATCTTGGAGTGAAATAAAAGAGCATCTATGCTTTTCTAGGACTGTAATCAATCGAAAGGTTTCTTCCTCGTAGAGTTTATCACTTGATCGTTATTTAGAAAAGCATATTTAAGACCAGAAGGCAAGGGTTTGAGTTCTATGGGAAGTTTTAGGTGGTTCCTCAAACTTATCTAGAGGGTCGTGCCCTAGCATTATCCCTCTTCTTCATCTAAGGTTCGAATCTGTCTGAAGAGATTCAAAGGTTGTCTCAAGACTTCTTCCATAGATCAAAGCCTTTAGCGACTCGGGCCTCATAATTGAGAGCACGAAGTTATGTGATATAGGCAGATTGCACCTTCCCAAGACTAATGTTTAGATTCTTTTGTCCTTCTTGCAAAGTCTCTATAGGCTGTCCAACCAATACATCGAATCCTATGACATCAAAGATATAAAAGCTCAAGGAACTTATCCCTTTGACATGAATAGGTAAGACATATAGATTCTAAACCTGGCATCGTGGCCTAAAGGACTTTTAAAACTTGTTGTTGGGGTTAAGGGCATGTCTTTTGCAAGATCTTGAGCATATGTTGCATATAATATTAACTCCCACAACAAGATTGTATAATGCTTTAAAAGAACCCTTTGTGGATTTGGCGGGGTATGGTTGTTGAAGTGAAATCAACTCGATGACATCGTAGGAAAGCTCACTCTTCAACCAATCATTGCTTATAATCTACACAAGCTCTTTAGCATTTCGCTTAAGGAAAGCCTCATCGTAAGGGATCTTAAGACTTCTCCACTACGGATGATTTCTTAGGCTTCGTGGTCTCCCTAACGATGTAGTAATTCTATATGCTTTCCATAATCAAGTGAATATATCATCCCCGATCTCAGCATGAAGTCTGTAGTGGAATCTCTTCCCCTCCTTTGTCTCAGCTCGTTGATAGTTGTAGGTTGATATGGTAGGTGGGATTCCCATCAACTATCAAACTCTCTCCCCCAGCTTTCTTTAAAGGTGTTTTGTTTTCATGGATCTTGTAAGGACATTTCTCGCAACATCGAGTGATATGCAAGAATGATCCTCTAGAAGCAAGGTTGAGGAATTTTAGAAGTTTTTCTATCAATTTTATAGAAATATTGAAGTAGAATGTGGTTTGGTATAGATAGACTAGGTCCGAATGAGTAAGATTATTAAAGTGTTCTTGTGCTTTAAGCTAGAGTCCCCTTCTTCCTTGTCTAAAAAGGATAAACCCTAATGAAGGTCTACTACCTTAGAGATAGATAGAATTGAGGGCAAAATTCAGCATACAATGCTTCAATCACCTTTTAACACTCTCAACGTGAGATCATACCAATGTCTAGCCTACCAAAGAATGAAATAACTTCCATCTGATAGTCTCATCTGACATATCCTTAATGCGCAAGCACGCATTGTGTCCTTGAATTCATTGAGGTGAGAATAGGGGCTAGCATTATCTTCTCTCCGAAAGATTGGTTTTTTGGACCATGTCTATTAAACACGGGCGTAGCTTATAGTTCGAGGCTAAGATAGGCTTTGAGGATGGCTCAAGCTCTAAGCGAGGGCTCGTGAAGTTATATTTATAGATAGGCGTGAAATTGTTGATCCATTGATGGATAGAAAAGGTAAAGAGAAATGGAAAAGGTAAAGAGTGATAGTATACAAATAAAAGATAAGATTATGATACAGGTTAAGATAAGTTCAGAGTGATCTCACGATGTCTTCCGGGGCAACGCATTTAAATGCTTGTTGGTATCTCATAATGCCTACTCGAATAATTCCGCAAGCGCACGGTGACGCTTGTAGCACTTCACCGATGAATATACCTAGCTTTTAATATCTCGAACCAAAATAAGATGTATGAGGGCCTTCTAAACTACAACTTAACCACCTAAGTAAGTAGCAAAACAAGGTCAGAAGAAAGGGATATGTAGACAACTAAGCTTCTAATTTAGGCTCGAGTAAGATATGATTATATGTTTTACTGTGGAATTTGGATAGAGTGAGCAATGTGCAAAACCTGTAACCCGACTACCAATTATTCTTCTACTCGGCCCACCGACTCGGATAGTGGAATATATAAGATTCAAATCCGAGCTACCACCAAATCCGCAGACGATAGGGTACATCTACGAGTACAGTAGTCTAAAACACCACGCTAAACTACTTAATACTACTCTAACCTAAGAGCTCAAGGATTAAAGTACTAAAAGAGTCGCAAAACCAAGAAAAAGCAAGGTAAACAATGTTACTTACTTGAACTTTATAAGCTCGATCCCGAGCAATCTCATGATATTAAGCCGTAGAGGTAGCACCGACAGGCTCGATACCTCCAAAAACTCTCTTTAACTCTATTCTCTCTATTTCCGATATAGAACTAGCTTCTAGAGGTATAGAACTAGCTCTCTCGGAATGCTAACTCGAGAGGTCATCCATTCAAGGGACACCTCCCTGATCCTAACTAGGGTTTCGCTAAGCTCTTCTTCTCGAATGGATCCTCGGTGGGCTGCCTCTTTGTAGCCTTGCGACTAACGTGAGCCCTGATCAAACCGAATTGGCGTACGGTGAGATCAATCCCTCAGAGGCGTGGAGTAGCGAACTCATCCGGCCGCAACTGTCAGTCCTCCCGCTTCTGCATCTTATGCCCTTCGGAATGTTCGTAGCCGTGGCATCCAATCTTGCATTCTATGTTGTTTAGTATCTCAAAAAGCGTGTCATTTCCAAAGGCAGGTACCGTCGCAAAAACCACGATTCACCAAAAACTCATAGAATTCGTTAGTCAGCCCTACTTATAGGTAAATGATTGCTTTTTATATTACTTTGGGAAGGTTAGTTGACTCGCTGATTTGAATGTTAAGGACCG